>JTDE01003056.1:31239-41737 GCA_014338405.1 Paragonimus skrjabini miyazakii | reverse complement strand
AGACAACGATGGTCAAAAACAGCAAGCCTGTTGATATCTTCTTCGTGAACAGGCCACGTTTCCGAACCATAAAGCAAAATGGAACGCACACAGGCATTATATACTTTTTCTTTCAGCGACAACCGGACGTCTTTTCGACGCCACAGATGACGCAGCTTGGCAGAGGTAACTCGTGCCTTTGCGATCCTCGCTGATATCTCATCAGCAATACTACAGGCTGACGAGATAGTGCTACCTCTGAAGTGGCCAGCCAGCCCAAAGTAGGTTGCCAACTAACAATGTGGTCACAGAATATTAAGACCTTGACTGCTCCATTGAGCAGTGGGCAGGTGTCGCCTGCCTGGATGGGGTTCTCGTGATCACTCAAACCGCTGGTTAGAGACGCCATCCGAGATTGTAATGTGTCGCAGTCAATGGCGTATCTGCATCCATACCATTCCTAGATCTTCCGCTTAGTCTCTTATAAATTTTCAAACTTCTTAGTAGCGTTTTCTTCCAGAATATTCCATGTCACTGTGGAAGTGAGCGGCGGCCCGAGCCACAGTACCTTTGGCCAGGCCCATAGCTGTTATGATGACGATGATGATAAGTCCAAAGCAGGCTCATTTTCACTGAACCCGCCTCAATGTACCGACATTTTATGTGCATCCATCATTTTGAGTATTGAATAATTTGCTTAATTAACATGATTAGCTCTATTTCAGCAAACAGATCACCAACCGATCATTTGAATCTTTGTCACAGTTAATAATCTCTTGATAAAAAAAGGACCACACGATTATCAACCAGACTTCACGTTAGAAAAGAGGAGCCTAGGAGATGGTCCAATTCAGTTTTATGTACTGCGAGAGGTTATGACATTACTTACATGCAGTTGTAAATCAGTCCCTCATACTATTGTCATAACGTTGCCACGATAATGGCTGAGTGATCTAGGTATTATCCGAGGAGCCAAAATAGAGATTCATGTAGATATTCGTACATACACTCAAAAGCACCGAGCACACGGGAACGTCAACTACTACCAGCCCTTCCCATGTGTTTTCCTTACAATTAGGGTAACGGGCCCGACGAAACTCGAATCCGTCATATCAATACTTACAACAGTCAAACCGACAGCAACACATACGATTCAAAGGCGCTCAACAATCGATCAATTAGACTTTCAGCCCAAATCATACGATTACAGCGAACGAAACATACTGGTCGCCGTAAGCTGCCATACGATGCGGAAGCATCATCTGCAAACCGACCAGGTACAGCAGCGCCATTCGAAGAAATACCACGAGAAGGTCGTCGAGCCCCACGACTGCCACGACCTTGGATGCTACTACCCCGATCATTCCAACGGCCGGAATCAGTATAGCCTCGAGTGGCATGACCGCTTCCAATTTCAGGACCAGGATACGTCAAATTACGCATCAAAGCAACTTTTTCCGCCTGAAACGTAAGCAAAGAAAATATCATAAAGAACCAACGAACAATAAATCAGTCGTAACCACCATTAAGATGGATGGTATAAGGGGAAGCAAAAATAATAAAATAATTCACAACATATAAAAGTGACCAAAAAACGTTGCTATAAAATTTACTACCAATGAAAGAATCTTGAGCGCCAATATCTTGACCATTTGCTGTTCCATACGAGTTGATGCATGAAAATAAGATTTTCCCGAAACTATTAGCAGCCTTGATACGAGCAGGGAGGCATGCTAATACCTCTGATTCAACAACTGTGGGCAAGATTTTAGAAGCCAGATGTGCTCGAACATCTTATCTACAATCTTGGAAAAAGAGATTGGCTTTTAACACTCAGTCTGCAAAGAACATGCATATTTGTGTGCAAAGTGAACTTTTAGAAAGAGTTAACTGGAACGAGCTTGATGTGAACAAAAACACAGCTCTGGTTCTCCACTCGCTGCAGCTTTACATACATGCACTCATTCTTCGCTATCCCCTACTGTGGAACTAACTAAACCAGCTGTGTACAGCAAGGTTCTGGTAAACGCTCGAGATTGACAGGCAAACCTCAGTTTCACTCCGAATGAGTAGATATTCAACCATAGACCACCGTTCTCCGCCAATTAGCCCACATTAAATGGATTGATCGCGTGAGCAATATGGCAGTTCGCCGGCGCGTATTCCGGAACGCTCGGGATACGCGATCACTCAATCACGGTACACAGCTTGCGATGGTTGGGTCACGTACTCCATATGTCATCTAATCGTTTACCGTACCCGGCATTATATGCTGAGGCTACCAACAGTTGGGTAAAACCGCGTGGTGGCCAACTAACAACGTGGTCACAGACCTTGAATGCTCCATTGAGCAGTGGGCAGGTGTCGCCTGCCTGGATGGGGTTCTCGTGATCACTCAAACCGCTGGTTAGAGACGCTATCCGAGATTGTAATGTGTCGCAGTCAATGGCGGACCTGTATCCATACCATTTTTAGTTCTTCCGCCTAGTCTTGTTTTAATAATTCCCAACCTTCTTAGTAACGTTTTCTTCCCAGATATTCCACTTCACTGTTGAGGTGAACCGTATCCCGAGCCACAATACCTTTTGGTCAGGCTCATGGCTGTTATGATGACATAAAAATGTGGCGCAAGCAGCATCCGCGCTTTCATCAGGCAAGGACCCCGACCGCAAACCGATGCAAACTGACCCATGCGTAATCAGATAGAAAACAAGGAAACTCTAGAATTTCACAATGTGTACATTACTCTCAAAATACTAGTTACCCGAGAAATCCTTAACAAATTGGTACTTAGGTATAATTTAACAAACGTGACGATGTAAACAAGTAATCGCACAAAGAAACAGGGAAAATTATGGCGCACACCTCCATCTTTTCCAGGTCAAAAATGTAGTCTAACTGGAAGCTGATCAGCAAACGAGCCTTCTCAACCGCCTCACGTGTACCGGAAAGAATGAAACCCCCGTACTCTTCGTCCGCCTGTGGCTGTGTTGTCGTCTGACTACCGCCAGCCTAGCAAAAACAGAGGGAATCAGATCAAGCCGTCATGTATACATAAAACAAGCGGAAGGAATAATCAACAAAATACACATGACTTCGGCGAACTGAACAAACATTTCCTAACGAAAACTTTTTATATTCTAAGTGTGATCAAAAAATTAACACAGGGTATCAAACGTAACCGTTAGGAAAAGTCAAACAAGGTGAAGAATTTAGAAACCCAATTACGAAAACTAAAGTCTTCGGATGGATTCGAACCGGCGATAGAAACAACATGCCCAAATGCGGCATGTTATTTCTGTCGCTGGTTCGAATCCAACCGAATTTCTGAGTTTTCAAAATTGGGTCTCTTTTAACTTATCAAACGTGCCAAATTAATTATCAGCAATACAAGGTGCAGAAGAACCGAAACTTTGCATGGGGGCGTACAGCTGAAAGTGGCACTGAACAGAATGCAAAATGTGAAAAACCACGAAGTTCCGTGGTTTCACTTGAAATATTGCAAGCACATCCAGACGTTGTTCAATTAACAAAAAATGGTGAAAGTTTATCACTACATAGATAATGTTCATAAGTCCTCACAAGAGATACAACTCCACAAAAATTTTTTATAGAAAAAAGTGAAGCATGTAGCTAACTAGTGACGAAGTAAACGTTCAAATTTGCAGCCCACTTTGAGAGGCGACACAAAATTCAACACGCAACATAATGTCATTTGTGACGTCGAAAGGACGTTCGGTTGCCACTGAAGCCTTCGTGCATTCCGTCCTACGCTATGGTTCACAAAAGTGACCTGTTCGCGACGAAGACGCCAACAGATTTGCAATGTATGACCATCGTTGTCCCCGCCAGTTAGCTCACATCACGCGAGATGACCACGTGAACAACACAGACGTTTATCAGTACGTAGCCCGAAACGCTCGGGATGTACGATCAATTGGACAACTAATCACGCTGCACAGTCTGTGATGGTTGGGTTACGTACTCCATATATCAGGTGAACGTTTGCCGAACCATACCTCATACACCGAGAACGTGTACAGTCGAGTGAAACCCTGCGATAATCAATCAACGATGTGGTTCTAAAATATGAAGGCCCTGACTGCTCCACTGAGTAAGGTGGGTAGGTGTTGTCTGTCCGTTCGGAATTTTCATGATAATTTCGATCGTCGGTTAGAAACGTCATTCGAAATGCCAGTGTGACGCAGTCGATGACATGTTCACATTCGTAGCATTTCCATTTCCTCCGTTCAACCTTATTTACTGCATCTCTGTCGATTCCGGTAATCTTTTCTGAATCTAAAACACTCCACAGCACTGCTGCGATCAGCAGTGACAGGAGCTACATTACCTCGGGATCAGATCCGAGGCCATTATGATTGAATGTGAACGCATACTAACAAATAGGGTAAACAAAACGGGTCACATTATCACAACGGTGTAAACCGGTTTCTTTCATACGAAGGGATAAGATTGACAGTGAAATTGATGTCGACTGCAACTAAGAAGCGAAAACGACACATTCTGATTGACGGTATCCGATGAGGTGTCTCCTGAGCTGAGGGCTCATTGGTAGTGATATTATACATCTTCAAGACATCACCATATTGTGGCAAAAATGCTTTCACAAGGAAAGGTACGTCAAAAACGAAGGACGAAAAAATGGCACATCACGCAACTCTAGCGTTGTTCGGCAGACAAGCAGACATCTGACGTTGCGGCAAGCAAACAGATGACGGGTCAAAAGGTTGTCATAGAGCCATGTTTGAGAATGGTCTATATAGCAAGATCAACGAAGCAGTAACGGACGATTTTCGCTTGACCTATTGAATACACTACCGTGAGTGGAAGAGCACACTAATAACAGTATACGTATCAAGCAATACAGGGTACGCCACACAAAGCAACAGAAAACCACATCAAAACGGATACAAAAGCAATCAGACAGAAAAAACTCACTCGGAGGAAAACACGTCGCATGTTAGGGGGAGGGACCACAGAAGCGGAATGGGTCAAGCTGAGGTTTCCAATATAGGGCACAGTGTCGTCATCTGAAGGGCCTTGTATATGATCGTCGAAATGGATTTGAACTAGTCCCGATTTTCGTATAATGGAGAGAATATTGGCCGTCCGTCGTCCAATGAGACGTCCGACATAACGCCTCGGAACTCCCAAGTATAACTCAGTATACTCCAGTTTATTCCGAGCCAGTTTAGCGGCTTCCGCAGTCTAAACCATGCATAACGGGGTAAGAAGAGCTAGTTATACCAAAAAGATATTTCGGCAAAGCAATTCTCATTAACACAACTTGCATCTCAGAAGTGTCTCCTCGAGGTTTTACCGCAGACCTAAAGAGGTCAACACAGTTACTGATTTCATCCCGCGTGAGTGAAAAACAAAACCGGTAATGAGACTAGTTCACGACAAGTATAGCTGACATCAATAGTCTGTTGGTAAAAATTGTAAAACGCATTAACACTATGGACAGAAACGGTTGACCAGTCGGTTTCTCAACTAACAGATGTCAGGGGATAGGACAAGAAGTGTACATGTTCACTCAAACTCTCATCACCAGATCGAACACCAACAAGTGCCTTACAACAAACAAAATAACGGTTTGTATGTCATAAAAAAGAAGAGCGACTGCTACAAAATGATACACGGGACGCAAAGTGCTGGGCACCTAAATCACAATGAACACATGCAACGAGAAAGAAACATCAAATATTAACCTAGGACTTGATGACTCATGTTGTCACCACTGGGACGGCAAACTACAAGTAGCGGAACTTGTAAAACACTTCAGTTTTCACAAGACACTAAGCAGCGTTGATTAAATTTAAACCGAGAGAAAACCGCTAATTGGGTTTAGTCACGTGAACATCGACAGGATGAGAGTGAGTAGTTCGCTAAGTAGGGGAAATTAATGAGGTAGGAAAGTGAAAGTCATAAGGAAGCAGATGCCGTCAAAATCTCGTTTAGACCCCAGTTATTTGTTCATAGGATGTAACCGCATAGAGGTTAGTAGTTAAGGTCGAAACGTGGAAGCTTTATGAAACAAACCTCTCTCCACCCCAGGATTTCCTATCTAACCCAACCTCCATTTTGTGGCTGATAAATACCACCGCTTTTCCTGTCAGTGAGGATAAAAACATCTGCTCTTGTTATGCCAGGCGTGACAAACACTGAAAATTGTGCGCAAGTGTACTGCATCCTTAATTCGGGACAAACTACCACGAGCGGTACTGGGTTAAATCTAAGCCGCACATTACACTAATCAATATCGTGCTGTGCTTGGGCTGCTGGAGCAGTCTGAGCAGTGGCATAAACTAAAATGAACAATAAGGAAATCCAACGATCATTCTGGAGAAGAAAGGCTACAAAGCACCTATGCCTCAATAACAGTAAACCTTTCAACCGTACATCGTAAGTTTCAAGACCGCGACCACCGATCAGAATCAACAAAGCCCCGAACGGTGATTAAGAAATCAACAAAAATAAATATGTATATGCGATAATTTAAATAAACAACTGTGTCTCACGGTACCCACCATCAGAGTGGGCGGCACTAAACAAAAAAACGGTTCGACGAGGCGCTGAAACTGGCAACTTCGAACATGCCATTCCACACTCCACATGGCGCGGCGGCCCATCAGTTTCCTAGATGTGAACCTTCCACCTCTACTTGCAAGAAATAAATGAACGGTACAGTTAGAATACAGGTAACCGAACGTTTAACGGATAAAATAAGCAATCAAAACAATCTGCAAATCTGACTATCAGGTCTCCCTGGTGAACTGCGACGACAATGGCAACAAACGTCACAAGGACGTTAGAATTAGCGGATACAACCTGTTAGACATTCACTAAATTATTAACACTATCCAAGGGCCTAATAAAAAAGAAATAACGCCGCGGCCACTGCCGAAACCAACAGTGCTGTGGAGTGTTTTAGATTCAGAAAAGATTACCGGAATCGACAGAGATGCAGTAAATAAGGTTGAACGGAGGAAATGGAAATGCTACGAATGTGAACATGTCATCGACTGCGTCACACTGGCATTTCGAATGACGTTTCTAACCGACGATCGAAATTATCATGAAAATTCCGAACGGACAGACAACACCTACCCACCTTACTCAGTGGAGCAATCAGGGCCTTCATATTCTAGAACCACATCGTTAATCGATTATCGCAGGGTTTCACTCAACTGTACATGTTATCGGTGTATGAGGCGTGGCTAGGCAATATAGAGCAGGCCCTGATTTGAATAAACGAGGCTTACCTTAACAGTGCATCAGGGAGTGCAACACGGCTGATATGTTAGGGGATCCACTCCGGCGTCAACATAACCTGCTCCAAAGACCCGGGATGAACCCAAGCTTTCTAACCACGAATGTGTAGCACAAATAAACAGCCTAAAGGGAAATTCTGCTGCAATTGCGGAAAATATCAGCAGCCAAAGCACACAGTAGGGAAGCGCACAAAACCACTCATCATGAGACGTTACAAAGCGACAGGAGGGGGCACCGAAAAAAAATCTCACCAACAGCAGTGCACGAGGCACACTCCGGTCAAGCATGCGATGATCACACTTTTACCTCGCGACGGATCTCGGAGCATCAGTACTCTTAAAAGCAGTCAATGGCCGCTGTCAATTCGGTTGCCCTCGAGAACTACTTTCTTTGCTAGGGAGTTCCGGGAAAATATATGAATCTATTAAAACCAATCAATAGGCCCCCTATTGTAAACAGAGTGAGAGTGTATGGACAACTGTCTCGAATGTTGATCACTTCTAGTGATGTTCCTCAAGGGTATCCGATCTCCTCTTTCCTGTTCAATTTTGTCAGGGACTACAAGCTGGAGCATGCGCGAAAGGAATCCAATGAGCTTGGTATCGAGTTTCTTCTTGGACCTAGGTTACCTGACATGGAGTATGCAAGTGATATTGTTTTGCTCAGTTCCTTCGTCAAAGTTATGCAGACCACTCTCACCAATATGAAATACTAGGCTGAGTTGTATGGAACGCGCTTCGCACCTCCAAAGTGCAGCTTCAGGCATGGAGCATTCCCACTTCTAGGTTCTCTACTGCAGACAATCCGCTTGAGACTGTGAACGGTTTCACATACTTGGGTAATGTTACTCGGCCAGCTTGTACCACCGCCGATCTGACTAACCGAAGACAGAAGAGGAACGCAGTACCTTTGACAACCTGCGACAAATGTGGCACCGAAGAGACGTCCGGTTGCCATTGAAATGAAGGGCGCATAATGCTTGTATGCGTTTTGCTTTGATCTATGGCTCCGGAACGTGACCTGTTCGCGACGAAGATGACAATAGACTTGCAATGTATGACCATCGTTGTCCCCGCCAGTTAGCTCACATCACGCGAGATGACCACGTGAACAACACAGACGTTTATCAGTACGTAGCCCGAAACGCTCGGGATGTACGATCAATTGGACAACTAATCACGCTGCACAGTCTGTGATGGTTGGGTTACGTACTCCATATATCAGGTGAACGTTTGCCGAACCATACCTCATACACCGAGAACGTGTACAGTTGAGTGAAACCATGCGATGATCAATCAACGATGTGGTGATAAAATATGAAGGTTCTGACTGTTTCGCTGAGTAAGGTGGGTGGGTATTGTCTGTCCGTTCGGAGTTTTCATAACTTGAATTGTCCGTTAGAAACGCCATTCGTGATGGCAGTGTCGCAGTTACTATGGGGCTTGGATGCACAAAATCTGTAATGTTTTCGTTTGATATCGTGTGGTTTTTTTTATGTCGGGGAACCCATGTTATTGTTGTACGTGTGGTGGCTTGAGCTATACTACCTCAGGTATTGCTGAAGGCAATTATAAATGAATGAATAAAAAGTTCAACGCGATAATTGAACTCCAGGCAATCTCTACATCTATGACACGTTGCAATTCAATTAGAAGAGATCATAGATGGGAAGATAAAATATCGTAGGGTTGTAATACACTCCTGAGAGCAAATAACACGGGTATGCTAAATTGTAATTGCAGTAAATACAGGTTGTGATATGACAGACAAACCATAAGTGGTTATGGTAAAATAGTTCTGTGTTCAGCAATTCACTTGAACGTGTGCCATAGTTCTGTTTACACTTCATCACATTACGATCCCCATTTCATTTTAAGGATATATCTGGCGATTCGTTCTTGGCTGTTTTACGATGGACTGAACGAGCTCGAAAATCATCGTCCAACCACCCTGATCACTAGCTAGCGTGGGTTACCACGTTCCCCTCTTCTCTGATCGCCAATAAGCTGAACGACAAAAATCGAGTTCAACCGACCAGGTGGGAAAAAAGCTGAGTTAGTCAGCTGATATGTTAACGAAACTAGGTGGGAAGAGGTACAACTCAACGAAGAATGCTCCCGCGGTGAGCACAGATGATGAATACTGATGAGGTTCCGCATAGCGATAAAACAAGTGGAAAAACCAACCCACCTACGCAGCACAACACTGCAAGGTATGATGTGGTCCACTGGTTATGCACCAATAGTGACTTATCGATTGAAGACAATCTACCAATTAAAGATGATCTAATAAGGGGAATGCGGCTGAAAGTGCATGAAACGTCATAAACGTATCCGGTGGGAAGGGATGATTTGGTATCTATCAGTAAATGCACACACAATGTGATAGGTCTCAATGCGACAGTAAGTAGGGCAACAGTGATAAAAAATTTTAAATGGCATCTTTACACGTCGCCAATTTAGCGAATACCAGTTACTCAGGTACATGATCACCGCTTTGAGGCCTCAGAACCTATGCATGTATATATCTATTAAAGACGCAATCAGTTACGTCATTTCGCATCCGAATGACTGTTATCGAAAAGTTTAGGTTGCTATTTAACTGTAGTCGGGGTAGTCACTAGCTTGAAAAATGTTCTCCGGATCGATCTTAAGATATCCATTAAGACTTAACCGAAGCGATGAGAATTCCGTATTTCCGGCGTCCGAAAGACCTTAATTGTGATATCTAAAAACGCTTTTCCATTCTCTTTTCTTTTCGTGCATCCCGGTCAGTACCAACACACTTGACTACGAAGAAGTCTGTGAGTCTGAATGAGAAGTCTTTCCGTAAACCAGACCTAGTCGTTGGAGAGGATTTTTAAAAAAGCGGAAACTGCCGAGCGTGATGATACTAGCAACAGTGACAAAGACAAAGCACATCCCCAAATTATCACCTCAGGCAAAGAGATGAGAAGAGAGAAATCAGAAGGTTACAAAATACTAGAGAAATATGCCTCGACATTTTAACGTCTTTCAACGACCAGAACAAGCATACAAGTGTTGTGACCGCAAAAGACGCTTGGCCTGAGAATTCGTTTATTGCACAAACGCCCACATAGGTCATGTCAAAAATCAAACCTCAAACGCGTAACTCATTTGCAAGTTAGTTATGCATTCACATCCATCATTGTCATTCGCCTTGTTGGAACTTCTGCCGAGCGCGTACACACTATTTCGATAGT
>JTDE01003056.1:17709-31139 GCA_014338405.1 Paragonimus skrjabini miyazakii | reverse complement strand
CCGTCTTCCTGGCATTCGCAGCTTGCCCTTTTGTTCCTGAACGTTGCCTGTGGGTAACATACTACTTTTTGGTAGTATACTACTCACAACGAAACTGCCTGTCATACAACACAAGTACATAAGACGTGCAACACAGCTAAAGTCCAGGGCGGTTATAGTTCAAATGCGTCGTTTCTTTTTGTTCATCGCCCGTCAGAGATCGCACGGAGGAGTTGTAAAAATGGCAGTATGTACAACATATTATCGCGTTTTGCGACCATGGATGGGACAAAATGAGACAACAATCTGACAGTCTATACAATCCGATCGACAATTTACCTGCAATACTGTGTCGTTTAAAGTTCGAAGTGCCATCAATCCTTTTAGCTACTTTACTCCAAACGATGCTTACAGGACCACTGATGGTCTAACGGAAAGAGGATACGGTTTTTAACACGAAGGTTTATGACCCTGAATGCCCTTCGGCAAGTTCCATCGGAAGAGTTCGGACAAAGACGAATCCGGTGGCAAGGATCAATGAAGAACCATACAGCCTTAGTGCACGACAATAACAATATACCGTTCACTTTTTCACCTCCACACATACATCCTACGGGAAATATGGCTCACACAGACGAATAAAGAGTCCTTACCTTTACCACACCCATGCGACTTTTTCCAGGCATACTGATGCAGACCAACCCAACAACCGACACATTGAAAACGTACACATCAACAAACTGTTAAAAGTGGACTATCTATCTCTAAAGTGTTACGCACACGCATACACACCCGTGTTCCCATATAGTGTACTGTACATGTAGTAGGTGCACTTTCACCTTTTCGGTTGATTCAATCTTCCCAGAAGGGATAAACGAGAAAGCAACGTTTTGCTTCTGTCTTTCGCCGATGTTCGTATTACATTCGACTGTGCGATACAAAACATACTCTACAGTACGGTCGGACTACTCAGCATATTGGGTAGCTGATCTGAGTGATTTACGTGACACGATGACGATTACTGCTAAAAGCACAATTGTTGAACTTCTGATAATGAAACTAGATAAAAAATCAAGGCAAACTTTCAGTTTATGCAACATAGGGTGGCTGTTGCCGCCATGAGGTACGACGGGTCCCATATGTGCTGGATAGCAAGCTAGGAGAACCGAAACGGGATTGGAACGCAGACAATGACAACTAACAGATCCAGAACTGCACTCAGCGCACAACCAACGGAGACAACTAATTCCGAATTACAGCTGCAAAGCTAGTACGTGAACACTATAAGGTATCACTTGGAACACTTCGTATTCAACAGGATACAGGATAGCGTTAGACATGACCTACACGAACCACGAATAAATGATGGTCGTTCGATTGCAAAATATACGCTGGTTTGGTGGTAGCCCAATTCGAAGTAGGTCTAAGATGAAGCAAACCAAAACACGAGCACGTAAACACGCGTGAGAAAGCTTACGGCAGCAACTACGAGGTGTTCTCAGGTTGATTAAACTCGAATGATTCGATAAAGCCCCAGATGCAAATACAGAAGACGAAGGGAAATAGTGAGTATGCATGAGCTAGGAATGAATTAACATTATACTAAGCTCCTAAGGGTTAAAAAACGAAGGAATACTATATCACAAACGAGAAAATTGACGATTTGAAGAAACTATCGATAACCAATCAAACTGGAAACAGTTTGACATAAACAACTAATAGAAAACAGTTAGCGATATCACAATGGCTGAAAACGGTAACATCCTCTACACAAAAAACAGAGCAAATGAAAGCAAGGTCTTATTCACTCAACTGTTTTACATGTCCGTTGTCAGAAAGGCGAATATTCAAAGAAACAGAAAGTCAATTTTAACGATTATGCATAACAAGGCGTTGTTCGCCGCTGTCACGAAATAGCCCATTCGGTAAGTATACCAAAAGATTAAGCCAATATAGACAGATTTAAAACTTTGGGCCCGTAGTACATGGTAGGGTAATGGAAACCAGGCGACCATGTTCAAAGACTAGTATCACGACTAAACTCAAGCAGGTACAACAGTAAGGATGGGATGCCCAAATTAGTTACTTTGTGGGCGGATTGTGGTTGCAGTAACTTAAGTTATTCGAAAGGAAAGACGTACCTTGGCTTCTACGATGAACAACGCGGAATCCCCACAGTCGCCTGCAGTATCAACACCCGGGTCCCCATTAATTCGAGCATGCTCGTGTGGCTCAAGTAGTCGGATGAAGACAACTCCCGGGATTTCGCGGGCTGCACGAATGTTGCTACCATGCGCACCGATTGCCAGTCCCATCAGACGTTGTGAAACGTAAAACTTCTCCACAACCATGCCCGGTTCAGCTTCCCATTCAGAACTACGGGAATTAGTCAGACCCATACGACTTCCATCGGGTCCTCGACTGACCTAAGCAACAAAAACAGCGAAATATGGGTTTATAAAGTAAACAAAGCAGGAGTATGATTTGAACGTGCAAATACGGTTACAGCGCAACATATCACATGACAACAATAGTCGTGCTGTATATGGGCACTCACAGAAAGTTGTTAGTTTTATCCATTTTAATTCCTTTCAGTGTATTATTCCACCAGGTTATTCCACAACACGGTTGCAGTGAGCGGCTGCCCGAGCCACAGTACCTTTTAGTCTGGCTCGCAGCCGTCATGAATTGATTGTTGGTTCGGCCGAATTCACAGATAAACATTACAAATATACCAGACAGTATGGGATAAACCGCACAACGCTTTCGTAAGAAATCTTCAATCCCACTTGGAAAAAGAACCATCGGTCACAATACCGTTAGGTCGACTATTTGAGAAACAAAAAAGTATACTATCCGCCTCCAAAGCACCATCAAATGTAGTGGCAAACCAACGACTAACAGTGATGCGTTGCTGCCATGTAGCTATGAAGAGAACAAACCCTGACAAAGAAGAGAAACCGAGAAAGAATGGAACCTAAGCATCAAGAATGCTGGTGCTCAGACTAAAACATTCAACAACACGACGTTGCGCGCATATGGTAATAACATGGTATGGGCAGGCACCTGGCAAAATTGGCCACCAAAGGATTCCGTCAGACAGTCTACCTCGACTTGCTATAGATGAATGTGCCATGTGTCTCGCTGACCGAGGATGCAATTGGTCGGTGGTACGGGTAAATCTGAAGTCTGTCCGTGTGACCTAAAGCAAAACACGTCACTCGTTCATCAACTTTCTTCACCAATTAAATGGCACGATCACTGATCAGGCTATCCTCAAAACACCTCACAGATATTCCCCACTACTTTTTACAGGGGTACCATGCGAAATATTACGACTGGCATCTCACAGCTACAAGGGACTTGTGTGAAATCCTGTGCTTGTGAAACCCTGAAAATCAATATGCGGCTTTTTGCACTATCTGTTTCATTAATGGCCTACGATACTTGGATCCAGCAGCTGTTCTAGGACGGAACAGCCGAGTATAGATGCCACATTTTTTATCACTGCGTACCCAGTTTCTTAACAGTTGGCTGCTTCCCAATGAAATCAAGAACGAAGCGACAATGTAACAGTGCAAGAGCTCCAGTAAGAACAGCAGTTTCAAATGGATCTCTGTGATTTATTTCAACCCACGTCTAATTAGGAAGAGATGTCGAGTGAAACAATGAAATCCAAGATGTTTAATACTGACGTCGCTTAAAATATGTGGTAGACCCACATTTGCAGCAACCACCAACCATAATCCGGCAGGTATGAATTTAGCTAAACATACCACCCAAGCCGAACCCGTACTCTCCAAGGCAGTTGACAGTAGCGCCCACGCTCCCGATCAAAATGACTAAATCGGAGCTTTGTGTCGGCCTAAGTAGAGCAACAAGATTCAAGTAGTGTTCATAACGGAGCCACCACTGTAATTGGCGGGTGGTATCAACCAACATACTGAAGAGATCTGAGGATTTGGCATCAAGAACTGGTCCTAAAAGAACCTGTCAAACGGACGACACAGGGTTTGTTGACAACAATAAAACAAACCAATGTGACTGTGGCCACTGTGTTGAGGGTTACAAATACTCCCATCCAGATGGACAGGAGTGACTAGGGAAACACCTGAAACGAGTACAAAAAGGGTACCGCCAGTTCGATATGCCATATGTTCCAGATTCTGTACATTCTCCAGTTTAAGTTGCCTCGATGCCGATTCAAGACGTCTGAGATAACCGGATTCAAAGAAACCAACTCGGTTTGCTACTTGCACATGGTTGAACCGCGTCTCCACATTCTGTAAGAGCCAACCAATCCCTGTTTTTCAGCCTATTCATGTGTGTATCAGCCGTGTGACCCTGTTCCGTAGTGAAACGCAACTAACCCCCTTGGGACATCTCAAATTGACATCGAGACATCTTAAACTGGAAAAGGTAGTCTCCGAAATGCAACAAAAGTCAACATTCCACGAACCGAACGTCTGAGCAAGGACGACCCATTTCAGAGTACAAACACCGGAAACATAATAAGTCGTGTCCTAGGCATAAAGCAAAAGATGATGGCAACTGGAGGCAACAGACTGAACCGGCTAGGAAGGTGTTAATACGATTAACATGTGACAGCTGTAGAGTAGATATGAAAAATGGGGTCGGAAGGTTTAAGGGTTAAAACAAATAAGACAGTGACGGAGAGATCAGCAATAGTACGCTATCGGTCATCTGCATAAAGTAGACAGGGTGACTCGGTGCAAGATAACCGATGCAGCACCAGTGTTTTTAGTGTTCACGGTCGTATGTGAATTAAGACACCCAAGCCGAGACAGGATAATGATTAGGGCCCTTAACCAAAGCCTTTGGATCAATAGTCTGTACTACAGAACAACGGATGAGTAAGTAATGGACCACAAATGGCGCTAATCTCCCGAGAAAATGTGTCAGCCTCTTTCTAGTCTCAAACTTGAAGTATCGAGTAAATGTAGTTAGTCAAACAGGTCTGGTTGGTGTGAATGACTCTGTCGGCGTGCTTGGCCTAACAGGGCATCTAGATACGCAAGCCGCCACCACATCGAGTGAAAACAGACCCTTGTTTACGAGTACAACAGACATGCATGAAATCGTCCATAAAGATCGACTTAAATTATCTGTTGACGTGACTATTGTAAACGAAATCAAGTGACAATGTGAAGCGAAACTGGCGGCACTGCGATCTGGAATACTACTTACTAGGACAGTGATGGTCCATTACAGAAATCGGAAAATGGAGACGAAAAAATATGTGGAGAGATCAGCAGCTGCCATTGACTACGATATGCTATAACGATGCGTTCCATCTGTTATTTTGATAAACATGAGATATTTCATAAATTAGGTGAAAAATATCGACATTACCAGACAGAACGTTAGGGAGGACAATCATCTCAGATGGAGATTTTTGTTACGTTCTCGCTCCCCTAATGCAGAATACCTTAGCTTACCACAGATCGATTATACGGAAGGTTTAGCCTCCAGGCGATGAGACTGTCAGCCTACCCAGCGAGGCTATTTGTAATACCCCCTCGCATAACGCCTGCATCTGTCCTACGGTGATTTTATCTATGGGAGCTTTCCGACAACCAGTCCATAAAAGGACGAATGTAACCTAATTAAGCTGGCTTAGACATGTACAATAAATCTTTTGGTGGCGTTTTACTTATTGCCATCCGAAGTGAAGTATACAATACGGAACATAGGGCACCAAAAGTTGCGGCAGTACAAACTGCAACCGAAGTAAATGACACCGAATATTTCTCGACCGCATTGGATGATACGTCGGAAGTCACGATCAACTGTTCGGCGATCGGAGTGCTTCCATTTTGAGGGTACCTTTTCTACCTCTCGTGCGAAAGACAGTGATACTGCAGCCATAATAATAGTTGTGCTGTAGGCTCACAGGATCAAGTTCCACTCACAAAGCACTCTTACGCAAGCAGCTGCTTTGCGACATTCAACCTCATGAGTGTAGCTGCTTTTCGCTTCTGTTTCCTTTCGACTTATATGACATGGTTGTACCTGGTAGGCTTGAAGTCCTTGTTAACATAACTCCTTTAATTGACTCAGTGCACACGCCTGAGCATAACGTTAAGGGAGCAGAAAAGGTCAAAACCCAATTGAGAACGAGGCTATCATTCGTTACTTTTCAGTAGCAGACGCACACGAAGTCAGTGAACGTAATCGCCCCAACCATACACTGGCGTTTACGATGAAAACCAATAAGGGTGCAATTGTAACACCAATCCAAACAACAATCAGTATTATGAACATATGTCAAAGGACTTACGGAGAAGGTAGACATATGTGTTGGATAGTTCAGATGAATAAATAAAGTGTAGTTTGTTTGCAAAGTGATAAGTAGAACTTATTCAGTGCTGGCTGGCTAGGGTAGATGCTCGACCTCCTGTAAATAATCCAGAGGATAAACGCTTCAGCACACTTGAAGGACTTACTTAAATTATTGGAATTTTTGGTGAGTGGTTGGAATTTTGGAAGGCCAACGGATTTCCAGATAGGTTTCATAAGTGAACTCATGATTAAACGGAAGTTTTACGTGGCTCCGTCCTCAACTACTACTCTTCGTCATATAGTCGAAATTCGATGTTCAAAAGTAAATGCATCATGTTTACTCAAGTATTAGACTGAGCAGCACATATCGTGACTGCTAAAAAACTGGAACAGTGTACAAACGCAATGGTTATAAGCTCACGATAAACTAGGCCAATCTAATGATACAGTATTCCACAATCAGATTTATTTACAAAAATATGGGGTTGTGTAAGGTTTTATAAAATGAGACCAAAACCGCACCAATCTATAAATAAGACTGGGCAAATTTCATCGTGACCACATGGCTATTTAATATATTGGCCGCCGCCGCCGCCCTCGTTCAACATTCCACGCGCAACCTGGCCAGAGACAAAATATGTGTGCTTGTATGGGTGACATTCCAGTTTCTAGTCGCGTAGATTAAAATCACATATGAGCGAACAAGAATACGCTAACTCGAAATGGAAAACAATAAGTCCATTTAAAAACATTAGGAGAATTTTTTGACGGGATTAATGCACCCTGTCTTTTGCGAACCACTGTCCCAACATGAAAGTGACGGAACAGGCGTATATAGTCTACCCAAATACTCACTCTCGGTTGCTGGGGTGTAAAATATCAGTTTGGAGTACAACAGGACGACACGCCATCACAAAATCCGCTGCAGTCACATCCGGGACTGCTTTAGATGGTCTCCACGGGCATATCGAACACAACCCATGGTTTCAAAAACCACGACACGTGACAATCCTAACAGGCAGCGACAGCTCCAAGATTCATTTCACACTGGTACAGGTCTTCTCACTAACTGTCTCTTGACGAAGATCCACCTGTACTGCTTAATACAGACGGCGACAATATCCTTTTGCTCTGCTAAGGTAAATATGCGGCTCCATTTCTAAACAAAACTGATGATTTCTTAATTATCTGCACTAGACGAAGTGTTGGCTGACGGAAAACTAAATATCTCAGACTACAGTTCACAAAAAGTGTTTCGCAATTCTGCCCATCTTGAGGAATATTTGGAATAGTGACAGAAAATCGGACCATTTCAACGTATATGGTGCCACGGCAGATGACAGCTCTATTTGGTGAGTTACCACAAGGACTATAACATTTACCTATACGGAACAACGCAGAATGTCATCAAAGATTTCTCCATGGACACTACATACGGCGAACGACAAGACGGCAGATAGTTCAACAGAGCTGCATGGTTTGACTCCATCGCAGGAAAGTCAACATTGAGAATACCGCCGATACCGTTACCAAGCTGACCCAGTAATGGGTTTCTGACCCCGCAAAGGCAGGAAACGTCTACGAAACATCCGACGTCTTGATTTGAATAAACGAGGCTTACCTTAACAGTGCATCAGGGAGTGCAACACGGCTGATATGTTAGGGGATCCACTCCGGCGTCAACATAACCTGCTCCAAAGACCCGGGATGAACCCAAGCTTTCTAACCACGAATGTGTAGCACAAATAAACAGCCTAAAGGGAAATTCTGCTGCAATTGCGGAAAATATCAGCAGCCAAAGCACACAGTAGGGAAGCGCACAAAACCCCTCATCATGAGACGTTACAAAGCGACAGGAGGGGGCACCGAAAAAAAATCTCACCAACAGCAGTGCACGAGGCACACTCCGGTCAAGCATGCGATGATCACACTTTTACCTCGCGACGGATCTCGGAGCATCAGTACTCTTAAAAGCAGTCAATGGCCGCTGTCAATTCGGTTGCCCTCGAGAACTACTTTCTTTGCTAGGGAGTTCCGGGAAAATATATGAATCTATTAAAACCAATCAATAGGCCCCCTATTGTAAACAGAGTGAGAGTGTATGGACAACTGTCTCGAATGTTGATCACTTCTAGTGATGTTCCTCAAGGGTATCCGATCTCCTCTTTCCTGTTCAATTTTGTCAGGGACTACAAGCTGGAGCATGCGCGAAAGGAATCCAATGAGCTTGGTATCGAGTTTCTTCTTGGACCTAGGTTACCTGACATGGAGTATGCAAGTGATATTGTTTTGCTCAGTTCCTTCGTCAAAGTTATGCAGACCACTCTCACCAATATGAAATACTAGGCTGAGTTGTATGGAACGCGCTTCGCACCTCCAAAGTGCAGCTTCAGGCATGGAGCATTCCCACTTCTAGGTTCTCTACTGCAGACAATCCGCTTGAGACTGTGAACGGTTTCACATACTTGGGTAATGTTACTCGGCCAGCTTGTACCACCGCCGATCTGACTAACCGAAGACAGAAGAGGAACGCAGTACCTTTGACAACCTGCGACAAATGTGGCACCGAAGAGACGTCCGGTTGCCATTGAAATGAAGGGCGCATAATGCTTGTATGCGTTTTGCTTTGATCTATGGCTCCGGAACGTGACCTGTTCGCGACGAAGATGACAATAGACTTGCAATGTATGACCATCGTTGTCCCCGCCAGTTAGCTCACATCACGCGAGATGACCACGTGAACAACACAGACGTTTATCAGTACGTAGCCCGAAACGCTCGGGATGTACGATCAATTGGACAACTAATCACGCTGCACAGTCTGTGATGGTTGGGTTACGTACTCCATATATCAGGTGAACGTTTGCCGAACCATACCTCATACACCGAGAACGTGTACAGTTGAGTGAAACCATGCGATGATCAATCAACGATGTGGTGATAAAATATGAAGGTTCTGACTGTTTCGCTGAGTAAGGTGGGTGGGTATTGTCTGTCCGTTCGGAGTTTTCATAACTTGAATTGTCCGTTAGAAACGCCATTCGTGATGGTATTGAGCCGCATATATTGGCTGGCCTGCATCCCCATCACTCCTAGTTCTTACGTTTGATCTTTTTTTGATCAATTTTCATCTTTTTTACAAAAGTCGCCTCTTACAGGTTATTCTATGCCACCACTGGGGATAACAGTAATCCGGACAACAGTATCGTGAGGCCAGACGCATGATCGTTGTGAAGGGACGAAAGATCCTTATTAATTGTTTGCTGTACTCGACACCTTTGTTGATGTCGCGGCCGACTGCCAAACGGACAGATGGTGGCCTGGCGTGGAAACATGGAGGCATTGACGAAGAGATTAGCCATTGTAGATGAAATCTTTCTTTCGGGCTGAGACCCTCACGACTCACATAATCGACGACTAGAGACAATAACAAAAAATGTCTACGAAATACTAAATGCCCTCATCGAATGACAACACAAAGGCAGACTATCAGGCCAGTACTAAGCACACAGCAGTTTTTCCTGACTTCTAACAGTGCCTTCAGGTGTATGCTCAGATAAAATATTAGAATTTAACAGGTTAGAAGAAGCTTACAACGCTTGCTCACATTAGACGATGATAGACGGTACCGGAAAGCACAGGAGTAGATAATATGCACACATGGACGTGCGTCTGAGAAATAGCGAAGATACAATAAGGCGATATAAAGCGAAATTAAAGTTGAACATAACGAGGAGCTCACCTGACGTGCACTCAAATATGAGACAAGAGAACTGCAACAGGCAATGAATTGCCAGCATTAGCACTAGAGGTGGTCTATTACTCCAAAGTTCCACGCAGACAGGTTGTCTAGAGACTTGCAATGGCATTGCGAGGGTATGCTCTAGAGTAACCTACCACTACACCTCCTGAAAATACCGAATGAAAGAGCAAGTAGAAGGGAACATGACGACTTGATCGACCGGGAACAGCGTTCTACGGCGCGAAACATTAACTGCTCCTTAATTGCTAAAGGTAGTTTTCAACATTAAAGTGAAAAGCAAGGTTACACCTAAGTTGACAAAAACCTCGTTGAAACATCCGAATTCGCTTCATCCCCGTCATGAAATCGCAGGAACTCCTGATGTTACAAACTGATGTGTGACAGTGCTGTCAACTAATTCGAATGTTCGCGATAGTAAACAGGTTTGGTTAACAACTGGCTACATGGAAACGTTCACCATGCATATGTGTAGGAACCAATATCGAGGTATTGCACGTAAACAAAATAATACGTTTAACCTTGGCTATCTTAGTTGCTTCAAACGTTGTGAACGATTCACTTGGTATGAAAAGCAGCGATGCCAGTAAACGCAGTTATCAACGGCTCTCAAGTTCGCCTTACTTGGGTGCAAGTAAAGCAAAATAAACAACTGCAAATCGATTTTTCATCCCGACCTATGGATCGTTAACATAGGGAGTGAGATAACAAAACTGACTTCATGACATTGACTCAAGTAATCAGAAAGGATAAAGATAACCTCAACTGACCTAATGCGAAAATAGCCAAAACGAATGGGCGGAGACATGTTAACGTCGTCATTGTTAAAGAGAGAAATAACAGAAATAACATACCTCTAGAGACCGCATAGTCTGCCTCAAACTGCGCGTAATTGCCCATTTTTGACGTAACATCTTAAGATGAGTTTCTTCAAGTAACGATACATTCCGGATAGTGTCCTCATCCGTGCTGAGTACTATCAGAACAGAGGATTCAGAATCGAAGAATACGCTAGTTGGGCCTCCACAATGCTTCAAAAAATCCGAATGGACTGAAACGTCAGAAGCACTAGAAATATGATAGAAACGTCGTGATTAGTAAAATATGCCACAACACTTAAGTGTTGAAAACCACTCCGTTAAAATTTGATCCACAGTAACACTAACAGTACGTAAGACTTGCGTCTGAATGAAATAAAGGGGAGAAAATAACAAATTCCACAAGTAATTGGAGCTATGAAGTGTAAAACGTTTTGACGTGGTCAAACGCAATACAACTAAACTACATAAGAACAATGAATGACTAGTCTAAACAAAACAATGGTTATCAAAAAGACAAGAATGTAAGCAGCCATACCTGCCTACATAAAAGCACACAAAAATAAAGCTTCGTGAACAACTACCGAAATGCCCACTAGTTAAAAAGCACACCGCACGTAGTTTTTGTGAACGAGGCACTCCACAAAAGTCTCATTGCAGCGAACATGGTAACACTCTGAGATGTTAAAAACTGACACACGCTTAAAAGTGTTACCTAGTTACCGATCGTTGAGGAAAAGTAATGGAAAAACCCTAACCCGAAACATCAGAACCATGACATATGTATTGGGGTGACTCGAATGAACGGTTACGGCATCAAGAGGCACCCATCAAAAACGTCACCGGTTGTTCAGGCATATATCCCACAGCCTGTAGTCCAGACGCAGTCAGAGATTATTTTTATCACCAACTTACTAACCCTCTGCATACAACGCGGCACACGGACGCTGTATTACTGGCTAGAGACTTCAGACTAAGCGCTGACGAGAGTGACTTAGGTGACCCACACTCTCACGGTACTTGTCGAACAGATAACGGTGGACGTTTGTTGCAGCTCCGTGCCAATAACGGTCGGTTTCTGGCAAGCACTGATTTCCGACGTTCTAGGACATCAGTGCGCCACCTGGCGACCTCCACCAACGAGCCGATCGTGGTCACAGATCGACCAAATGGCCGTCAGGTATCAGTGGTATGGCTATTTCCAAGAATACAAGTTAATCTAAAGCACCTGCGTGGTTTCCGATCATGCTAAGTACGCTCTGCTAGGAGATCATTTCGTCGTCAACTACAAATTGACGTACCCAAACTAACATGGATATAAGCGCCCTACACTCATCTGTGTACGCCTGTCTCTAGTCTGGGTCCCCACCCATCAAACGACACTGAATCACATTGAGTACATATACGGCGTGCAATGCATAAGTGTGGTACTATCTCGTCTGGTACTATTACTGGTTCAGCTGCCAACCAATGGGTCTCTATGCGATCACGGGAACTTCTCGACGTTCGCCAGAATGTTCCATCCAGCAGTCAGTACAAGTCCACCTGCAAGGCTACTCGTTTGGAACTCAGGAAGCAACTACGACAGGATCGCGAGACCTGGTGGACACAAAGCATTATCCAGATGGAACAAGCCGCTGCTACCGGGATCTCTCGGAAGCTTGTCTATTTCATCCGAGCTACTGGTAACAGGAATCCAGGTGTAAGCGAGGTAGTTTACGGAGCCAGTGGTGAGCCTATTCACAACCTGCAACGATGTTTAGAACGCTGAGCTGAACAATTCAAACAAAGTCATTGACTACGCCTCCGGGCTCTGCCTGCACTCATTGGTCTGTTGACGTTTCTCCGCCTTCAGAAATCAGAATTCTCCGAAGCGTCACAAAACACACGGCCATGACGAACTCTCTCCTGCTCTTTTTGTAGATGGAGGTCCAGCCTTAATTAAAGAGCTGACGGTTCTGATTCAGGACTTTTAAATCAAAGAAGCTGTTTCAAATGACTAAGGTTTTGCTGACATCATCCCGGTTCTCAAAAGTGGCTTACGCACTCCCTGTGAAAATTGCCCAGGGATGAGCTAGATTCCTATTCCGTCGGAGTTATCTGCAGCCAATGTATTTCGTAGACTAAGCGAAACGCTCAAGCATACTTGTAAGCAGCAAGATAGGTTTCACCTTGGATGTGGCTACATCGATCACACATTCAGTCCACCGGGCGCTAGAAATTCGCCATTCATGTAGAAGGTTAACAACTGTTGTCGTTCTGGACATCTGAAGTGCCTGCGATCCAGGTGACAGCGCTGCACTTTGGAACTGTTTATCGATGGAAGGTATGCTACATTCCAGGTCGTGTTAGGACTTGTAGCAGCGTATCGTCGGTTTCTAGTACCTCAAGTCAGGTGCGATAAGTTTGTCTAGCCTTCCCGTTTCTACTGAACCTTTTATTAGTACAGATCGTAGAGTGTACCTTGAAAGACTGTGAACGTGATAATGTGAAACTGCTTACAGGCATTCGACCTCGCGGACGTAACAGACTATATATATATATATATATATATATATATATATATATAT
>JTDE01003056.1:0-13717 GCA_014338405.1 Paragonimus skrjabini miyazakii | reverse complement strand
TCGAAGGTACAATTCAGCAGCGCCGTGGCCCATCGCTGAAATCAGTCCGTCGTGTGAACAGGAATTCTGTTATTGGATTTGGAGACTGCAAACAAACAACCGATAAGCTACGTGAAGTAGGGGTCAAAGAACCACTTGTGGAATGTTCTCACAACAAAGAAAACTGCGCTAGTTTCTTTCTCGATTTGGTCGTTGTTATCCGCAGATGCGAGGCAGCTGGCAGTATGAACTATCATTATTTGGGGAGCCACTGGGACATATGAAATCACGCTACCGACTCCATAGTCGAATGCCCTAAATGCGACCACGATCTCGAAGATGGGATCACGGCGTATCAGTAATTTTCCAAGACCAAACAGCATCCTCACCTAATCAAACGTGTGTTAACATCCAGGGTTCTAGTTTCATGGTAGATCGCTGGTCAACAATCGGTTCATGGGTGCTCAGACGCAGACACGCCGAGCAATTCCCTGTAATAGAAGAAGACTCAAAAATAAACGAGCTAAAACATCCGCTGGTGGAGACAGCTGGGCAACTGTCCAGGTCTAGGCGGTGGCGACTATGGCTGAAGGCGAACCCCCAGGCACTTGAATGGAAGTATAAAGAACTGACATTTCTCTCGACGGATGTGGAGTCCGCATTCCTTAGTTCGATTACATATTTGGTCAGACGTTACAACGGCGTGATTTTGTCGAAGTCAGTCACCACGACATCGCACAAATAAGCAGCAATACAGGGACGTTCGCCAGTAGCATATGCATCATCTACTGAAAGGCCGCAGGTCCAATCCTAACGCCTAGTAAACGCGCACACTTGAACAATCCAGTGGGTATTACTTATAGGCGAATCCCTGAAGCAAGGTGCGAATTCAACTTGCATCGTCCTTCGTTCAACTTAATGCAAAGGTCATGCCGCACAGGAAAGTGATAGTGATTCTCCGAAGTCGCGTCAGGAACAGTGGGAAAAAAGCACAAATGTACATTGCCCTATTCGGTTTCTTCGTGATAACGAACAAGATAACCCATTCGAGAAAGCTGACTGGTTGGCGGACCATGCCTGTAGACGATTCAATTCCTAGTCGAGGATCATCAATGGTGCTGTCGGAGAACACGTCTTATTGGCTCAGGCGGCGGGAGGCATACCCTAGACGCAGCATTGCTGCACGATGGACCACACTGAGAACGATGAAGTTATCATAGACGAAAGCTCAACCATCTTGTAGGTTAAATGGAATCATAAATTTCGACCTGAAAGCACGAATCACGAGGTGACCGATTATATCTAACAGAAAGTAATTGTCTTTCATCACGGGAACCGAGTAACCTGACCAATACTCAAGCGAAATAAGACCATTCGACCGTGCCTAGTGTGCGATCAGCGGCCACCAGGACTAGTCCAGGAAAAGGAAGACCAGAGTTCAAACCTGGGCACGGACAAAAAAATGCACCGCTGAAGATTTCTAACTAGAACGAAACTATGGTCTACTGCTTCTTCTCGAAAGCGACTGGCTATAACTAACGATAACGGCTAACCAAACGCATCATCAACAACTCTAAAGGCTCCTTACAGTGTACACAAGTTACGAGAAAAGTAAATGTAAGAGTGGAAAAACCACTGGGTCTGACAGGACTTGTTATAAACATATACCTCTTTGGACTCGAAATACTGACCTGGTGGACGGCACCAGCAATCGACACTTCGTCTGTAGCTACGCCGAGAAAGCCCCAGCGACTTAATGATAGCATATAGGTCTCAATTGTATTCCTGCGTGAAGTTAATGAGTAGCTCGAGGAGCTCGGTAGAAAATTACTGGCGACCTATCTATTCAATCGAGCATTGGGAAAGAACTCCAATTGTGCGGACCCGTTTCGGGGTAGTCTGTCAATAAGTAATAAAGCTCTACGTCAAAAATTCTTTTCCCAAACTCTTCACAGGTTGTAGTGAAAGATTGACACCTAAACTGAAGCGTTCTCCCTACACGGAGAACATAAGGAACGCCTCAAGCGGTGCTTATTAATAGTCACTTTCATCTTTGGGAAAAACGGTAGGACATCAGTTGCAATCATAGAGGTCTTGTCCCTGGCATACCCCACGACTAATAAGGGGACGACTTCCAAAACACATAATAACAAGAGGACATAAGCATTTGACTAGATTGGAAATGCACAGATCATCTTTTTATTTTACAACATACACCGGATCATCTACAATCGTTTTCCCCGCCAACGGGCCTAAAAACTGTTTCTGGATTGGTTGCTCGACATGCCATTTGGGGCTGCCACCAACAATCAAACAACGTGCGTGGATCTGTCGAAATCACCGTATGCGCATTCTGAGTGCATAATGAGCAGAAAGCATCTATCCCAGTAGTGTTCCACTTCAGGTTGGACCTCATCATTCTCGTTCAGCTGTAGGACACATAACGCACTGGAAGCATCACTCACGTGTTCTGAGAATTCTGAAGCGGAGCATCTGTTTGATGGTGAGCTGACTGATATTGCGGACAGCATTGCTTCACTTAGTGCTTTTCCGGATCAAGTTGAAGCGATTAAATAGAATGGTTGGTTAGTACGGTACAAACTTTGCATTTTCAAAGCATAAAAATGCGACCGATTGCGGTGATCCCAGCCCCGTTTTTGCTACCGCAGTTAGGTTGTTTGAAACTATTGAACACTCTACTTACGAGCATATCATTTTTCGCCAAGTTGTAAAATAGAGAACAGGGTGTCTAGGAAGATGGTGGCTAGTGCGGTCGTCAATCGCAAAGGAAGTTCGATCGCCCAACTAAAAGTAGTCAATGCACTGTACATTCGCGCTTAAGATGCCATTAAGCTCTAAGTATATGACAACCACGGTCTCATCAAGTTAGCGTATTTTCGAACAGCCAGTGTGATGTGTAATGCGACTAGGCTGGAGCGGTTTCCTGGTTAGAAAAGATTCAGCCAATCAGAGTTCACGCCCAAACTGCTCCAGACAGTTTT
The DNA here is from genome assembly GCA_014338405.1 of Paragonimus skrjabini miyazakii. Classification (NCBI taxonomy): domain Eukaryota; kingdom Metazoa; phylum Platyhelminthes; class Trematoda; order Plagiorchiida; family Troglotrematidae; genus Paragonimus; species Paragonimus skrjabini miyazakii. The sequence continues at coordinate 10,736 of JTDE01003056.1, read as the reverse complement.
GTGGTCGGTCGGCGCCAACAAATTAAAAAAACGGCGGTAAGCTGCTGTTTAAATGCGCATCAAATTCGAATGACTGAGTTGCTCGATGCATGGTAACGGAATTTAGTAACGAACTGGCCAATCAAGATGCAAGAACGCTTGTCACTCAACACCGACCGTAAATACTGTTGTAACTCTGTGAAAAAGGTGCCGTTTTTCGGATAGATTGAGACTGCTCTATGCCACTCAAACTATTGTTGTTCTGATTCGATAACCCAGCACGTGATAGATGTTCGTGCGTATTTCAAGAACCTGCGAATCTGCCGTCGATAACAGATAATGAAAATATACGCTATGCTGACCGAGTCGCACCCCGTATGCTAACAGAACGCCTGCCTCATCGTGCACTTACAGCTTGATTGTGTTTTTGCAAGGTGTAGGCACCTTTGTTGAATGTTTGAATACAGACGTATTTGGAGCAGTTAGGTCCAATTCTGTCCCTTCCATTTTTTCTTTACTTTTCCTATACAGGTTTTGCCCTTTTTTTCTTCCATGGTTGTGTGGCAGTTAAGCATCAGTGCGAACCACTTATGTATTGCTGTCTGTGATGATGATGCACTGTCCAGTACGGTTGCCGACGGTCAGAAGAAACCACAGGGCGGCCATATGCCAATTAAAGACTACGAAAACCTTTATCGCTTAGGAATAATCTACCTCAGTGCTCATATTCACGGCCAAAACGATTGGCAATTGTGTTCTTCCAACGAGATCAGCCAGACCTGAGTAAAACGTGCTTCAGACACCGTAATCAGCTGGGGCATAAGAATATACAACGAGAAGAGTATTGATGGTTCGATTATTAGAGTTGGATGGCAAAACGGGAACGCCTATCAATGCGGCTGTCACAGCTGTGTTGAGGACCAAACGTATTTCAGCCGGACAGGTAGCAACGGTTGTGGAAATGTCTGAAGCATACAACCAGTGTCAAGTAAAAACAGAGCGTGCTGTTGGCTCGACACGCTGACCATTAGCCTAGATTCCGATCCACACAAAAATGCAACAGACGCCAGGTCCCGGAGTCTGGTGTCCGAACGATGAGGTCCATTGACTTACTCATTTCAAAACGCGAACGTTGAAAGCATCTATATTGATTCTAATTTTAGGACATACCCGGGTAAACGGATGGATCAGGTCAACGCCACTGGGAGCATCCCCAGGCTGCGTACTGGGGAACGGCCTTTTGTGTGGGGGCTAACTCTGAAATAAGCGGTTCTTCTGGCGAATAACCAATCGAGCACAATGATCGGTAGGACTACCAGGGCAGGTTGGCAGCCGAATCTCCCGTAAAATACCACATAAAATCTTTGGCATTACTAGGACACGGCGTATGTTACCCGGCAACAAAAGGATTTCAGGTGCCCAAACGGAAGTACATGGGCTCCCGGACAACATACCGTTTGTCTGATGTGCTGTCCGTAAGGCGTATTGACATCCCCACTCTGCGATAACCATGAACAATCCTTAAGGAAGGCGTACAAGTCACTTCGGTGGTCATCGGCTACCACGTGGAGGCAAGGTGAGCCGGGTACCTTGGATAGCTGAACCCCGTTCGAAGGGCTTGTGAACCAATTTGATCACCAGTCCCCGGTGAGAGAAGGCATGCGTTTTAACAGCCCTGTCGATCTCGCACTCCCTGGCTGGTCAGACCTACCATATCAGATCCACCTTCGTTGGTGAGTCTTCAAACTGCTGCAATGCTTCTGTCGTAACCTTCTGCAGGTTACATTGGGCAGCGGAACCACTACTGGTCACCGGCCCCCAATAGACAGCGAACGCTGTGTGTCGCCCAGCTGCCTTGTGGGTTAGGTTTCCTCTGAACCAAAGACTCCCAGTAGGGCCCCTCAAGCCAACCCCCTTGTCCGGCCTGAGCAACCGAGAAGTGTTCTGTCCTCACAACTGTAAACTGAAAATTATGCCAACTATGAAGTTTGTTGTTTCCCTGTCACAACTCTTTGACCAAAGTGTCAGCAGTCAGCATTGCTCCCATGTTACATTTGACCACACCAAACCAAATTGTTTCCTATTCCCCTATTCTGCCAAGCAATATTTTACTTGGTGAACCCCTAATCCCACTTTCGCGCACACACACCAGAGACTCATTCCATTTGCCATTCGCGAAGGAAATCATAACCAGAATGACAATGTGACAAACACCAAAGTTCCTATGCCTGAAAGACACAAGCTCTTACTTGCCGCCGAGCACCGTTGAGGCATGCCACTTTTAATGTTTGAACACATGCAAAGTACGCAGACAGCTCTTGTACGTAATTTGGAGACCGTCACCATTGATATATGTTGTCTTGTTGAAACAGGGCTTCAAGATTCTAGCGCAGTGCTACATCCCCTATCTTCGTCAACCGCTTAATCACGTAGGTACAATGTGAGCTTGTTTGTAGATCATGCACCTAAAGCCAATGATCAAGCCCTAAGCGCAGGGAAGGCGCCGATTGACTGGTTTCCCATCGACGCTCGCCTGTGTGCAGTCAAACTCGAGGATACGATTAGAGCAACAAGAGACACCCATCAAAAACGTCACCGGTTGTTCAAGCATATATCCCACAGCCTGTAGTCCAGACGCAGTCAGAGATTATTTTTATCACCAACTTACTAACCCTCTGCATACAACGCGGCACACGGACGCTGTAATACTGGCTAGAGACTTCAGACTAAGCGCTGACGAGAGTGACTTAGGTGACCCACACTCTCACGGTACTTGTCGAACAGATAACGGTGGACGTTTGTTGCAGCTCCGTGCCAATAACGGTCGGTTTCTGGCAAGCACTGATTTCCGACGTTCTAGGACATCAGTGCGCCACCTGGCGACCTCCACCAACGAGCCGATCGTGGTCACAGATCGACCAAATGGCCGTCAGGTATCAGTGGTATGGCTATTTCCAAGAATACAAGTTAATCTAAAGCACCTGCGTGGTTTCCGATCATGCTAAGTACGCTCTGCTAGGAGATCATTTCGTCGTCAACTACAAATTGACGTACCCAAACTAACATGGATATAAGCGCCCTACACTCATCTGTGTACGCCTGTCTCTAGTCTGGGTCCCCACCCATCAAACGACACTGAATCACATTGAGTACATATACGGCGTGCAATGCATAAGTGTGGTACTATCTCGTCTGGTACTATTACTGGTTCAGCTGCCAACCAATGGGTCTCTATGCGATCACGGGAACTTCTCGACGTTCGCCAGAATGTTCCATCCAGCAGTCAGTACAAGTCCACCTGCAAGGCTACTCGTTTGGAACTCAGGAAGCAACTACGACAGGATCGCGAGACCTGGTGGACACAAAGCATTATCCAGATGGAACAAGCCGCTGCTACCGGGATCTCTCGGAAGCTTGTCTATTTCATCCGAGCTACTGGTAACAGGAATCCAGGTGTAAGCGAGGTAGTTTACGGAGCCAGTGGTGAGCCTATTCACAACCTGCAACGATGTTTAGAACGCTGAGCTGAACAATTCAAACAAAGTCATTGACTACGCCTCCGGGCTCTGCCTGCGCTCATTGGTCTGTTGACGTTTCTCCGCCTTCAGAAATCAGAATTCTCTCTCAAGATCGAGTCTCCGAAGCGTCACAAAACACACGGCCATGACGAACTCTCTCCTGCTCTTTTTGTAGATGGAGGTCCAGCCTTAGTTAAAGAGCTGATGGCTCTGATTCAAAAACTCTGAGTCAGTGAAATTGTTCCACATCAAAAAGGGTTCAAGCACTTCACGTGCAAATCACAGAGTGATTAATCAGATTCCCATTACGTCAAAGCTGCCTGCGTCCATTTTCCTTCGCACAGTAAACGAAACACACAAACAGCAGCAAGCAGCAAGCTGGGTTTCATGCTGGTCGTGGCTGCAATGGTCAGATCTTCACAGCCCACCAGCTGTTTGAACTTCTCCATTCATATGGAAGGCCGACAGTTGTTGCCTTCTGTGGCATCAGAGGCCTTCTAACCGGCTGACTGACCTGTATTTTAGGGCTACTTATCCAGGAAGGATGTGTCTGAGAAGTAGGCGAACAAGTTGTGAAGAATTCACTGTCAGAGAGAAGGGTTAGAGCTGATGACAATATACCACCGAACTTTAGCATATCAAGTCGGGTGCGACAAGGTTGTCTAGCCACCACCGTTCTATTCAACTTTGTAGATCATAAAATACCCTGACAAACTGCCAATATGATGGTGTGGGTTTGCTACCAGGCATTGGACTTTGAAACACAGAAGTCAAAACAGAACCCAGAACATCCCAGATAGATTAAAGGCTTTAGTTAGCCAATTTCGTATGGCGTTTGTACCTACCAAGTGCAAAGTATTGTTGCAAGATTGGCAAGATTCCGTGCTTGCTGTCACTTTTGGTGGTAAACAGTTGGAAATAGTCGAGAATTTCATGTACTTTGGGAGCTGTATCAGCGCTGGTGGAATGCCTGATGGGATCACAAACCTCATAGCAAAGACTCGGATGGTGTTTACCGACTTACATTACTTGTGACATCGGCATGATCTCAGTCATTCTGTGAAAGGCTGAGTGTACGGTGACACCATGAGAGCAGTCCTGTTGTACAGCCCGAAACCCGGTCAATTTGCACGGAGGATGTCCATAAAGTATTCGTTTTTGACCATCGATGTCTGCGAGGCAATAGTGGCGTGTGGCAGGAACACCGTGTCAGAAATGACGAAGTTCGCCGATGTGTCTTCAGAATGGATCAACTTTGTCGGTTCTTAAGCATGATGACTTCTGCCTACAGGCTTCGTTGGTCTGGCCACATCTCACGAATGCCAACTCATCACCTGCAACATTTTGCCTGGTTTGAGAGTGGTGGGTTAGGCTGGAAGTGACAGCCTGATGGTCAACGCATGGCTTAAAATCGGGCTATGAAGACACTCACAGTAATGCTCATTTCATCAAGGCGCTCCCGGCTTCCTGGCTGACATACGAAGGACACTGGACACCTTTGGTTAAGGATGCTGTCTTATATGGCGGAAAACGAAGGTTAATGGTGCTCGTGTTGCGAATCTGTATGCACCGTTGTAATTTTTCTTCTTTATCCCTCAATATTTGTTCCTTCCCACATTTTACACGTTACATTTTTTCACACTGGTACGTTCGCCACTCTTTAGCATCTACTTGTTAAATATGTAAATATATAGCAAGGGTCGAAGGAGGCTTGAGGTTATGTGATAAGAGATGGGATTTACCAGGGCAGTGCTACACGTGAATCTTCTGAGTTCACTGCATGTCCACTCCGCAAGCAGAGTGAAAATTTATGGACAAGTGTCTCAGGTGTTTCTCACTTCTAGTAGTGTTCGTCAGAAGTGTCTGACCTTCCCTCTTCCTGTTCAATTGTCATGGACGACAACCCGGGAGGTGCGTTTGAGAAATCCAAAGGGCTTGGTGTTCAGCTTTTTCCTGGCGCTGGTTTAACCGACGCGAATGACAGTTTGTTGCCGATAAGACATCAACAGACACAGGAAAGGCAGCTGTCTCATCCGTGGTGTCGAACAGGCGTTCGGCTGCCGCTGAAAAGAAAGGGCACAATGTTCATGTGAATTCTGTTTTGTTCATGATTCGGAAACGAAGATATAAACAGACTCGCTGTTTGACTATCGTTGCCTCCATCAACTAGCCCGCATCAAGCGGGAAAGACAGCGTGAACAATGCGGCCGTTCGTCTGTGCGTATTCCGGAACACTCGGATTGCCTAACAACTCGTTCAACTAATCGAGTTGCACAATCTGCGATGGTTAGATTTCGTACTGCGCGTGGTAGCTGAACGTCTACTGTGCCAGACCTTACATACTGAGACCAATGACAGCCCCGTGAAACCGTATGATGATCAAGCAACAACGTGGTCCGGAAATATAGAGATTTTGACTGTTCTGTCGAGCAATGGGTAAACGTAGCTTGCCTAACTGGGGTCCTCGTGATCACTTAAACCGCCGGCTAAAAACGCTATCCGAGAGTGCAATATCGTGCTATGTCGTGCCTGTGTTCACACAACTTTTAGTTCTTCCGTTCAGTATTCTTCAACCTTCTTGATAGTTTCTTTCTAGGTTATTGCACGTCACTACTGATGAAGACAACGCTATTATGATTAACTGTCCTACGTGGGATCTGCAGAGTAATTACGAGAAATGATGACAGAGAGGGGCCCAAGATTTAAATGGGATGGGAGAGTGGAGAAGGGTCAACAGTAGCATATTTTCTCCTACCCACCACGCTGTGTGCTGCCACATACTACGATAAGGTCAACGAGGTGTGACATTATCGATGTTGTGAATATTCATAATTGTATGTGAGCTGAGATACCGAAAGAACGCACAGACCTAAACAGTGGATCGATTGGGATCGTTAACCAAAACCTTCGGTTTAGAAAGCACTGGGTGTCTTACTTCTCGGTAGTGTGGATGAGGGCGGGAATAAAGACAGCCAACACTAGGTGCGCCATCAAGACGGCAAAATCAAATAGTCGAAAGTGCGTTGAGCGACATGTACATAGGTGTATATACATAAGTATATGAGTGTATGCGCAAGAATCCCTGGGGGTTATCAGGGTGTTGTGTGTCGTGGAAAAGACTACAGAAAAATGGAAGATAACTAAAGCGGTCCACAACAGCCAAAACTAACAAACTGTCGAAACATTGTTCATTGTTGAAAAAGTAGAACGCGAGCCGAGGTTGATCAATGTCAATAAATCTCCTGGCCCCGAAAACACCCAACCTCAGCTGTTACGCGAACTGGTGGTGGAATCGATCGCATTTTTGACGGACTTGTATCAGCAGTCTCTGAAAGAAGGCAAACCGCCAAAGGAGTGGAAACAAGCAATAATTGTGCCTATGCACAAGAGAAGACCGTTGGAGGCTGTCAACTCAACTCAACTTGTGTCTGGCAATGTAATGAAGCCGCCGGTGGTCCGTCGCCTTCAGGAGCACTTGGATCACTCCAGACTATTCAGTAGATTTCGGGGAGGGCGGCCCTGTTTGACATACCCCCTGCTTGCCAGAGAGCAACACCAACAGTTGGGTAAAACCGCGTGGTGACCAACCAACAACGTGGTCACAAAATATGAAGACCTTGACAGCTCCATTGAGCAATGTGCGTAGGTGTCGCCTGCCTGGATGGGGTCCTCGTGATCACAAACCGCTGGTTAGAGACGCTATCCGAGATGGCAATGTGTCGCAGTCAATAGCGGACCTGTATCCATACCATTTCTGGTTCTTCCGCCTAGTCTTGTTTTAATAATGTTCAACCTTCTTAGTAAGGTTTTCTTCCAGGATATTCCACGTCACTGTTGAGGCGAGCGGCGGCCCGAGCCACAATACCTTTTGGTCAGGCTCATGGCTATTATGATGATGATTGAAGCGAGGGCTGAAGGCAAGACTAAGAACGTTGTGATTCTAGATTTCAACAAGGCTTTCGAGAAGGTACCACATAATCATTTGTTCACCAAATTAAAGACGGGCTGTCACCTTGTCCATAATGGACTGGATAGCAGAATTCTTTTATCGAAGGTCATTCGCTGTTAAGAATAACCAACATCCATTGAAATGGTTGCCTGCTCCTAGTAGTATCCCACAAAGATGAGTACTTGAACCCTCGTTTTTTACTTCCACCAACGACCTACTGAATCAGCTACCGTCGATTGCGCCAGTCTTCGTTGATGATGAAAGTATCCAGGACCATCTTTTCAGACGAAGACAACGAAATATCACAAGCCTTGGACACGGCATAAAGAAGGACAGTTCAGTGGAGCCTGTCTCTAAATTCACAGTACTCCCTTATGCATCCGGGGGTTGTCAGGGCATGTCAGGTCGACGGGTGCTTGCTTACGCAGTGTAGTAGCAAACGAAACCTCGGCATGTTGGTGTCTAACACCCTGAAAACGCAAGTTGAAATTATGCAGACCTGTGTCAAGGCTAGAATGCTTCAAACAATCAGTCGACCCATCGTTAAGGTCTTGAGAGAGGCCTTTTGCATACTCTTTTCGTCTCATGTTCGTCCGAGATGAGAGTACGACTACGCATCAGTCCCACCTTACAATGTCTCGGTTTGAAAGGGTACAGATAGCAGCCACGCGTATGGGTGTTGGGGTGAGAACCCTACCCTATAAACAGCGACCATAGTGTCTGAGCATGTATTCCAAGAGCTATCGGTGACTCCGCGATGGTACGCCGAATTTTACGAAGTGAAGAAAAAGCACACAGCATATTCCCATCAAGGAAATGAGTCCAAACTTAGTTCCCAAGCAGTAACCAGAATGACGTCATGATGATGGGCTGGAAAAACACGCAACGCCCTGCCTATTCCGGTGTCCAGATACTCGGTGAAGAGGTTCACACAGTCCGTGACTCCAACTTTTTATCACTCAACAATGAAAGGGCAGGAGGTAGAAGCGGAAGAGACGAAGTAAACACGCAACGCACATGTAACTCAGTTTGCGGGGGGAGGGGCAAAGCAAGTAAGGCTGAGTTTCCGAGAAAAAATTGGGCGCAACGAGCATTCTAAACCAGGCACACTACAGATCATATTAATAAATAAACCTCATGTGAATTAACTTTTCTAAGACGAATACATACTCAAGAAGGAAAAGCGCACATGCAAACGAGTGGCATTACGTCAATATCACTATAGGTTTCGAGTCAGACTTCAAGCAGCCCGACCATCTTTTGAGAGGGAAAAATGTTGTTTGCCTACTACTTGCACCAGCAGAGGGCAAACACCCTTTTCCCGTTAACAGCACACCAAAGGAGCAAACACGGACTTACTTTGCTGGGGATGGAGGCAAACGAACATTGGACAGAGGGACATGCTCTTCACCGTCCCTAAAATGACGTATTCAGTTGAGTTACAAGAGACTCACCTCGAGTCGTAAGAAACTATGGCATCAGTATCAGTAATATTTTTGAGGACTGCCTACATTAAACATGTAAACCAATGGACAGAACAATGCGTACTTTTATATACTGACCAAGGCATCCTTTAACTTCAACATCGATCATACTCAGAAAAGACAGACAAATCCAGTCTTAAACGCACCCGCCTGTTGCGGAGACAATAGGCTTGATACTTAAACAAACAAAAATACCTGTTAACAAATTATGAAATGGATAAACTATCATTGAATTAATTGTATTATGTCAGACAAAGAAAGATTCAAATGCAGACTTTTATGCACGAATGTAGCTGAAAATTCATCCCTCGGGGTGTATGAAACACTAATAGGTTATTGTACACATTTTCATATTCCGCTTTATTTTTATACACAGTTAGCGCCAATTTCCCTTGAACAGAATGAACATCACTTGTTTGAATTGATTCTAGTTAGCAATACACTTTTGGTGCGCGCGTCTCGTCTTCATGACGTTCCTGTTTCGCACAGATCGGGATTACCGGTAGCGAGCTATTCGGCTACTGCGTTTTGAACTTAATATTGACACTTGTATCTTTGTATTGGGTTGGTCCTTTACACACTTCAACGGTTCACTGGTTCAATGGGTTGAAAACGGAAGTAGGAAGCTAGGGCTTTTCAGAATTCCGTCTCTCGATGTGTACAAACTCAAGGCCCTCAGCGGCGGACTGAAATGGGGAAAAGAGGTGCAGTATCTGAGCTAATGCAGTAGATGTCGGACAGTGCGAGCCTTGAAAATTGTTACAGAGCCAGCATGAACAACATGGTCCGGTAGAACATTCCAAGCTTTGCAAATGCGCAATGAGAAAAAGCTGTTTGCATTCTAGGATGCTATGCTGGACCTCTAGTTTGAGTGATTGACCCCTCATTGTCACGCTACTCCCCTTGATGAGCACCAGGCAGCAAGGATATTGCGGGGACTACATAATCAAAAAGGTTAATACCAAGTCACCTCTAGGCCGACGGTACTCTAAGAAGTACATGTTCAATGATTTCAGCCTTTCCTCATATGGTCTAGTTTTCAGACCTCGGACTGCCTTAGTGGCACAAAGTTGTATCATCTATAGCAGCAACTTGTCCTTTCGGAGATGCGGTAACCAGATTACCGTTCCATTCTCCAGATGCGGTCGAACCAAACTGTTATAAAGTAGCTGAAAACAATTAGGGCTGAACTGGCCGAAGAGGCGCTTCAGTAAGGCTAGCACGTTGCCAGCCTTTTTGCAGTTGTTTCAGCGTTCGCAGAGCTCGAAAAAGTGTTCGAAACAGTGCATCCTAGATCACTCTCAATAAGAACCGTCTGAAGCGGATATCCGTCTAGGTACTAAGTGGTTTATATACATCCTCGAATGTGCATAACTCTGCACTTACAAGCTTTAAATTCGAGCCGGTTCGGCCCAGACTAATTGGATAGAATGTTGAGGTTTTTCTGTAGGATGACAGAATCATCGGTTGTGCTGACGTCTCGCCAAATTTTCACGTCGTCCGCGAGCGGTAGTAACAGAGAAAAAACTAACCGTGGGAGATCGTTGATAAGTACCAAGAATAGCAGTGCCAAGAATTGAACATTTGGGTAAGCCACTGAGGTGAAGTCTACAGGCAGAAGAAACATCACTGAGGCGCACCCTGTACAGACGGTGGCAATTGTGTAGTTCGCCGGTATGGTGTTTCAAGGCCGAAACGAGTTGGAAACGGCCATCTAAGAGCGAAAAGATATTTTTCAAATTTTTAATGAAATATTAAAATGCGTATTACGGGACAAATATAAAGATTTCTTCAGGTATACTAGTG
>JTDE01003055.1:32693-75663 GCA_014338405.1 Paragonimus skrjabini miyazakii | reverse complement strand
CCTGATACGGAAGACAGCAGTGCCGCAACTATAAAAGTAGTTCTGCTGTATGCCCATAGGATCGTGCCTCACTACCTAAGCACTCCTACTGATACTACCAGTAGTTGAGTAAAACCCCGCGGTGGTCACACGAGGATGTGGTCATGAACTATGAAGGCCCTGAATGTTCCGTTGACCACAGCAAAGAAGGTAGGAGCCACCTACCTGTCTGGGTTCCTCGTGGTCGCCCAAATCGCTAGCTAGAGGCACTATCCGAGATGGCAATATGCTACAGCCTGCATGCCTGCATTCTAGTTTTTCCGCTTAGTATTTTATAGATTTTTAACCTTTTTAGTAGCATCTGAGGTGAGCGGCTACCCTAGTCATAATCCATTCTGGTCAGGCTCAAGGCTATTGTGATGATGATGATTAACCCTTGATTAGTTTAGACAAAACAATGCGTCAAACGTAAGCAGTTGAGATTTAAACTGTGAAAGCTATTTAGGCGTGTTTACCACCACAACATCGGGAACGTTGGAGCTGAGTCCAGCCAATCACAAGTAAGGTCAAAAACGACCAATCCCATCAGGCTGGTCAGTTTGTAATTTTGTATTCTGGTCACTCTCATATTAACACATGAACGACAGTATCGTTTGCATTTCCGGGATCCTCCTTCGCAGACTCATTGTTGTATCCATAGTTCAAAACGCAGTCAATGTGTGGCAGTTGTATTCCTGCCGCAAGGGCGCAACGTAAAATGTGTGCACGAATGACATGAGCAGAACAGACCCAAGGACAGACAACGTGACCGCTGCAATATAGCCATGTGATTGGTGCAGCATGAAGCCCTGTGATGATCCACACACACGTGCACAAGGTCGATTAGTCAATAAGCCAACCAATCAATATCCAGGCCAAGACACACGCAAGCACGGCTCAGAGAGGACTCAACACTCACTTGTAGGTGTTTTGTTTCCCAAGTTCTTCGACCTCCACTCTTCAGTTTCGTCAATGAAAACACAATTTCTCCAGCTATTTGTCTTGGTCATCTGATGAAGGAGCTCAAGCTGTCCTCGAGATGCCTTAAACACTCACTTAACTATACCAAATTTTTGTCCATACCTCAGTCGAGTTGTCGCTGGTCACATATTTTAAACAAGTAAATGGTGTCTTATTTCAATAAATCTTTGGAAACAGTGATTTCTCTTAATGAAACAATCGAGTAGTAGGGCGTGAGGTGTTTTGTACAAGAACATTTCGTTCCCCTCTCATCATAGTGGGCAGACATGGCAACAAGAGGCGAAGACAGTACATTTGTTATTGGGAAAACACTGATGTTCTAGACGCAGTGGCATGGCAATGTCATCGCTATAAATGCTTATATTGATGTGAAAGTCCCAAGAAATACGGATCAAGGGTTAATTGTTGGAAGTTTGTGGTACAGTGACGTGGACGTTGAGAGTTAAAAGCTGAGGGTCAAGCTGAACTCTAAGACAAGTGTTTGGTTAAGATAAGTAAATGTAAAATGTGGTAAAAGGTGATACAGCGGAGGAAAACTGATGTTACCAGGGAAAACAAGGGAGACGATTGTTTGTTTCTGCACACGAAGGGCAAAACTGGTCCAGCGATTTGTTGGCGCTTCCGTAAATTTTAATCTATGTTATGATTTTGGACGATACATTATTTGGAAGGACTTAGTTGCGGCAGAATTGTGTTCTGTTTCTTCCAGGTGTATAGTAAAAACATTATGCGAAGTCTCAATTGCTGAATCAGTCAATCGTCTAGGGATGTTCCTATTGATGCGTGTTTCCAGTTATCTTGAAGCGTTACCAACGTATCTCCTTCCGCAGGTACAGACAAAACTGGGATTGTTAACCATGGTTAATGGCTCCTTCTATGATGACGATGACGTCAGCGTCGTCTCCTCACGTTGATGTTAGGGGAATAATCACACGGGGTGAACGGATATTATCCTGGATCGATCGCATTTCCGGTCTACTCCTGCAGATCGTTACTGTGGGGCGGATGAGCGACGGGCGTTAGTTCAAGCAGACAATTAGCCAAGCACATTTATGTTCATTTGCGGCATGGCAAAAGGTTCAACGCCGGGTTAATTTGAAGAAAGTCAGATTTTTGCATTCAAGTAAATGAGTTTGTGTCTACAGGAGAACTCTAAAGGAATTTGATTATCAAATGCATTGTTCTTAGTTTCCTAACAGGTTGATTTCCACGGATGACTGACATTAAAAGAGGACGACCATAAACCTAATCCAATCGAAACAAGCAAAGACCGTACTCGTTATGTCGTGAATGTAGAAGTCAGGTACACTTAGTCGATAGAATTGTATTGTAGCAACAAGGACAAGTGTAAGATGAGAATTGTAGGCAACAACAAATAGGCACAACTGCATGATGAGGCGGTAGACTGCACAATGACAGCACGCGAGTGTAAACAGGCTAACGATCGATCGTTCACCCAATCCAATCAGACATAGACAATGACAAGGTTTTGAGTGCACTGGTGTGCCATGAACGGTAAACCGTGCAAACGAGCATATCGCACGTACTTATACGCTATCTGCTTTTGCGCTCTTAACAGAGAACAACAATACCGAAGGAATTTTGGTATGACGAATTCAATTAAGCTGAGCTTTTCAATAATAGCGTTCGAAGAACGTTGCACTGCTACCGCTGCTTTGAGTTCAGAAAGCTGAGAAATTGGATTTCAATCACTCACTCACGAATACAACGTACTTTAAAGTGAGAAGGGTCTCGCACTTGTGGGGATTCTTAATATTTGATGACGAGTAAATGTCTATGCTGAACGACACTGACGTATGGACGTGTCACTGAATGTGTTTCACTATTGTTCGTTTTAGCACCGCTACGATAGGCGGTTACTGAATATTTAGGTTACACCCACAACCATGGATGTGGATGCTGTACTATACACCATACTATACGTCAGCTAAAGTTCCAATTATGCCTGTACTTCGGAACAGTCTGTATTGTCATTTACAACGTCCTTCATGCCAACGAGAGTTGAGTTTCAGCAAGACAGAATGTGTGCAAAATCATTAACCCTTTTAGTTTACTTGGGTAGAACCATACTATTTGTAGTATAACTGGACAGAAATTAGCGTCTGTATGTCAGCCGAACTTTTACCATATCAGGAATTGTTCACCGTGACCAACCAATACAGAGTAAGACTACGAACTTGTCGAGTCACAGTGTCACTTACCATGAAGACCCTGACAGCTCTACCCAGTTAAATCAGGTCAACCAACTGGCGAGAAATGCTATCCGACATAACAGCGTGCCGCACTATGTGCTGTGTCTACATTCACACCATCGGTTGTTCTTCTATGTAATTTCACCTAATGTAGATTTGTTCCCCATTTGCATTGCTTTTATCGATACGTGGAGTATACAGAGTGAACGTCACTCATAAGTGATCACAGCTTTTGCACGGTCGCAAACTGTCCAGTCAGCTTTCTTCAAAAAGAAACATCGTACTCGCGTTTTGTTCTTGTTAACAGTTGTCAGCAACGCACATCCTTGCCCCTCTGTGAGTTTCATTCGACTTGAATTTTCAACTGCGGGGCCATCGACTGGAGGTGTCAACACGGTTCTGCATCTCTCTTCAAAGTAACCAGACAATCTGCCCATTGCCCACAAGCAAACATGGTTGAATGTTTGCATATAACAACTCGACCGTGCTTAATGTGAAGCCAATGAGGCAATGGTCTATGATGCTACCTCGTGAAGGTGTGGTTGATATTCAGTTTCCTGCCGTGAAAGTGATATTCCTTCCCGACGTGCTCTCATAGAAACTAACCGTGAGCTTCATATTGAAACGTGCTGGCTGAAAAGTCTGTGGGAATGAGAAAATCACTAACAGTCTATTTCTAATCGTTGCTACGATGGAAGGCGAGTAAAAGTTACAGTCAACCTAACCGGACTCGTAAACGTTTGTGTATGTTTATGCAACAAGGGTTGGCTTGAAGGTTGACACCACAATCCATCAGGTTATTACTAATATAGATAATTGAAAACCCCCGTAGCATTCATGAAGAACAAAGTTTCAGCGAACAGGCTGTTTTCGATAAATTGTCCTCTTTGGATGGTACAATTATATAAAATTAAGTGACGAGTTACAATGTTATTGATCACAGGTTAATGAAGGGGCAGTGTACACGAGTAAAAGATTAACACTACTAACTACTACTACTTCATACAGAAGCAAATGGATCTCTTCTAAATTATCAAATCTGCCAAACTACTTATCAGAAATTCAACGTCAATGCTCATCGGTTGCGTTGGCAGTCTCCAGCGTGAACTGATCAAGAAATCCTGCTTGGGCAGTCAATCGGCTGGATCATTTGGTGGATTCCATATGACACAGTTGATTGGGTGGGTAACTAGGTCCAAATATAAAATTTCTGAGCTTCCGGCGTGTCTTCGTAGCTCAGCTGGTAGAGCGGTTGCCGTGTTTGGGCATGGTGTTCCTGTCGCTGGTTCGAATCCAGCCGAAGTCCAGATTTTTCGCAAATGGATCTCTTCTAAATTATCAAATCTGCCAAACTACTTATCAGTAATTCAACATAGGTGCTAATTGAATCAGCTTGTTTCATTCTGCACAGCATACGTGATAATCTCTTTTCGATTGCTAGGGTCTTATCTTTACCAGCCTTTTCGGTGCGGAATTTCGTTCTATCCGCCAAGGGGTTTAACATTTTGGCAACGTAATCAGCACTTTCCAATAGAACAATTTCTGCTCATTTATCAGGCTTCGATATCATAACAGAATGATCACTTTTTAAAACCTTCAGCGCCTCCAAGTGGAACTTTGCGAGCAATCCAAACGGTGAGGTCCTGTTAGCTTAGATACTTGTAAAATGCGCTTACGAGGGTGGATTTAAAGTGTTCGGAATTCAGTTCGGAAGACGGATGTAAATCTCGTAACTGACTGTTAGAGTTTTCAAACTGAACTTCCAGATCTAAGTGCTTAAGTTTGCCAGCTGGGCAGCAGAATTTCCGGCCAAGCGACAAAATTGCAGTCAATGGATTACGCATGGTCAGTGAGCAAAAGTTATGAACCTACCGCTCTGGTTGGGCTGGAAATTGCATCTGCGGCTTTTTCGGACTGATTTTGAAGAGTAAACATGTCTTTTTTTCTGCACTGATCTTTCTACGATTTTCTGCACATAAGACTCGAAGGCGGTTCTTTCCTCGGCTGACAGATTATCTACTACGTGATAACGCTGAACCTTGTTTCGTTCCAGCTCTGCCAGTTGGGAAACCCGGGTGTCCTGTTCGCTACGTGCGTATCGTTTCAACGATTTCCTGATAAGATGGATCTTGGTACGACGGAGAGATGTCCAGTAAAAGGCAGAGTACTCGTTCCTCTCGATACACTACGAGAAAGTCAATAGTTGTTTTAGTTTCCGCAAGCTTGTGCTAAACTTCAAGTACTGCTTGAGTTGCTTCACCAACGAGAGCTCGTTGGTATGTTTCAGATAATTTAAAATTTTATATAATTTATATAATTTTCTATAATTGTACCAGCCAAAGAGGAGAATTTGACGAAAACGGTTTGTTCGCTGAAACTTTGTTTTACCGAGTAAGAGTTGGAAACTTCATCTGGACACGTTATGTCAATTACTTGAGACAATGAGCCGATGACAGTCAAGAATGCCAACGGACCAACAATCAACTACCCACTGACATATCTTTAGATACATTCTCGTTAACACCAATATCAGAGATTACTGAAGGGGTAACGTAATCGGATAAAAGATTAACAATACGGGTGGTTCCACTGAATTTGAAGGATAACGTGCCTAATAATGTTACCTCTTTTTTGATCTATTCATTTGACTGTTCCTGTGGTTCAGCGTACATAGGTCGCACTACTGGGCGTTTATCTGAAAGAATCCGTGAACACTGCCCCGCTTGGCTTCACTCTGGGACAAAAAAACGCATCAGTTCGTCCATTCTGGCCCATTTTGTTGATTGTAATCAACACATAGACACGAAGACAGCATTTCGTACCGTCTATTGGGTCCGGCCACTTTGTCGCGAAAGGTCAAATGCCACATCCTGTCGATAGCCGAGGCGGTCGCAATCCGACTACGTCACCCGGATCTGTGTGTGCATAAACAATTTGTTCAAACCCTGAGGCTCCCTTGGCCGAACACGGCCGCCCAACCCGTGAAACAATTTGTCCCCGTGCCATTGTCCCAGCCTGATTAACACAGAATAATTAAGATCAACTTGGTTTGTGCTCCTAACCACAGCGAAGTAGTGTTAATCTTTTACTTGTGTACACTGCCCCTTCATTAACCTGTGATCAATAACATTCTAACTCATCACTTGATTCTATATAATTGTTCCAGTCTGTTCGCTGAAACTTTGTTTTTCATGAATATTACCAGTATAAAATTATAATCTTGTGTGGACTGTGTCCATCCGGATCGATGGAGTGTCGAGAAATCACAAACGCACACATCAGCTTCTTTCGCCTCCTTCTCCTGTACGTTACTCAGTAGATCGTTGACCGAATTGCCCGATTGAATCCTGACACAATTTCATCGATCGCTGTAATGAGTGAATATTGACAGACAACATTGTCGAGTGCATTGTACCTATTCCTAGTTTACATTCGACAATTTTATTTTGAGTAATAGGATGATGTGAAATTACAACATTCGTATCTGTTCCGGTTATCAAATAATAAGTATATGACTGAGGATTTCTACCACTAACTGCAGTTCCCAATCAAACAGGAAAGCCAACCGGTTGATGCAATCGAACAGCACATACTATTTACGCTTTCTGCATACGATCTTCCTGTTTCAGTCACATGTAGTGGTGTCATGTTATGACTGAC
The DNA here is from genome assembly GCA_014338405.1 of Paragonimus skrjabini miyazakii. NCBI lineage: Eukaryota > Metazoa > Platyhelminthes > Trematoda > Plagiorchiida > Troglotrematidae > Paragonimus > Paragonimus skrjabini miyazakii. The sequence goes on along the minus strand of JTDE01003055.1, from coordinate 68,791 downwards.
ATCTGGTCAGTTATTGACCTGTTCTCGATTGGTCCTGGATACACTGAGGCATAGTGAACACGATGTGTTGGCCTCTCAGTAAACGTAGAAAGACCTCATCCACAGGATGCTCTGAAATAATATCCGGATAACCTCTTCGGCAGTGTTAATTTAGAGAGACCGGTTGTCACTGCTAGCGACTAAGTTGTTCCTGTACATACAACTATGGCGTCCTATTGTGCACCAGATTTTGTCTCACGATACTTATGGATGTCTCCGACCCAGTCAGTGTTCTCCATTCCATGACGGATGAGTGATTCCTAATTCTATCAATCCAACCCAAAAGTAATAACATGTGCCTTAACAACACGCCTTTGTTGAAGCTCACAGTTATCGATTCTGAATGACACTCATGAACGTGTTTCGTTTGTTGACTTATCAGGGTTAATTGTTCCTCTTGCAATCACCACAGCATGCACGCTTGATCGAAACTGCGTTGCTTCATAAATAAGCGTAATATACGAGACTAACCGCTGACTACTTATGCGAAAAATTCCCGTTGGTGAATTACGTCTATAATCGCTGTGTCCAATCGAATGCAAGTGAGCCATGCAGCATGTGGCCATGTAGCACAACAATGTGCTACTGCATGTTTGTTAGTGCAAGCATTCCATTTAAAAAAATAGTATTTTCATCTGAATTCTACTTTTCAGCCGGTCCACGTGTTCGGAAAAGTCGAAGAATGGCTGACCGCAATGGAAGCAGAGATGAGACGCACTAACCATTGGATCACGAAGCAGGCCGTATTCTACTACTGTCATCAAAAGTCCCGTGTTGATTGGATGTTCGACTACCAAGTAAGTACATTCTCGCTCGGCCGAATGAGCTCATTAACGTGTCAGCTACAGCCGTTGACAACGTGTGATGTAAAAAAGCGACGAACATGGGTTTTATCGAATTCATCGTCAGATAAGCATTTCTAAGGGCTTGAGAGTATACGTCAAACGTTAAGTAAATGGGTCACCATTGATTAACTAAAATCTTCTAACTTAAGCCTAACCATCCTCAGGTCAACATTCTCGGTGTGTGTTTATGCATTGGATGATTGGAGCCAAGGAACTGTGACGACATGGCCCAACTCCGTATGAGATCGCTTTGACCGTTACAATTTTGTCGCGTTAGAGTAGCCTGAGCTGATTTTCAGTCTGTTTATATGTTCCTACTCCGAAGTGACTGACGATTGGGTGAGACTCTGTCAGATGTTCCACCAATGACGTCAATCATATTTCCTTCTTTTTCACTTTTAAAGTTGTACTTCTCCAATTTTTAAACTCATCCCTTATGAATCCACTGCATGACCACCGCACAACAGCAGGCGAATCAATAAGAAATCGTAGTTTAGGCATTTACAAGCACCTGGATATTCACGTTTGGGGACTGTATACTCCTGAATCAGAACTGCAGTGTTATGACAAGTACTGTTCTCAATTGTGCGTTGTTGAATCTGTGACCGAGAACGTCCGCCATTAAATCACCCAGATAACAAGCTTCCCCTTCGCTATAATATCCGGGAAGATGACGAGTCCACCGTCATGTTCGTCGTTGTAAGCCTTACTAGTTGCTCTAACGTTTGACCTGTATGAGCATCATTCACATTTGATCGCAGTTTTCACATTCAGTTAGGCTGTCCATCCAGTCTCCTTGAACATGCTTACCAAACCCGTGTTCCGCTCGTCAGTGTCGAGTACCTTCGCTTGAACCAGAAAATGAATCCCGGTCCACACTTTCATGAGTCAACTGTGTTGGCCACTGCATTGGTGTTTTCGCATTAGGCATGGCCGAATGACCACAGCCTGCCACATTTGTCTGCGAGTAATATCCGCCTTGCCTAATATGAGGTCAGTGGTGCTATGACCAACACGGTTACCTCATAGGAATGTGGCTGGGGATCAAATTCTGGTCAAGGACATAAATTACCCTCCACCCGTTGTTATAACAGAGTGGGCCTCTACAAAGCTGAGCAGTTTCAGGTGCCCACAGCGTTACGTCAAATTTGAATCAGTTCAACACTGTGTATTCTATCGACGAATTTCCAATGGGCGTTTCACATCTGTCTAATCTTGATGATTGGCCTGTTGAGCTGCATCACTCTTCAATCAACCGTTTGAGGCTGTTGTCGATCCGTGCTTTCCCTGCTGTCAGGGAATACGAGATAAACTAAGCGTACACTCCTCATACGGATAATTAGGGACGTCGGGTAGTAATGTTGTATTACAGGCAGTTTCGTTTGTGAGTAGTATACTGCGCGCAAGCGACATTCACGAGTTAAAGGGCAAGCGTCAACGCAAGGAAGACGACGGACCAGAAGTGATTATTGGAATAGTGTGTACGCGCTATAGGGGAAGTACCAGCAGGGCGAATGTCAACGTACTGCTACCCAGTGTGTGTGAATGCACGTCAGCCGTGCAAATGAGTGTACGTGTTCGTGGTCCCATGTTTAACATAACCTGTACGGAAGTTCTTGCAATAATTGACCTGTGGGTTAAGCGTATTTTACGGTCACAATGGTAATAACTGTGGTCGAACTGTAACAGTTGCTTATACACGCCAGTTAGCATGAATTAGTTGGCCATTTGGCAGGTTGTCCTTTTCGTGGTCCCAGTATGCGTATAGCTGAACGGAACAAATTGCCATCCTTTTAAGCATTGTTCAAAAACAATGTCATGTGGGAGATCTGTTGTTGCCCATCAAGTTGTCTATCATGCATATTGAGTCAAAATAAAATAAAGGGGTGTGAACTACAAACCAGGTTTGAAAGACAAGAGGGCACTAGTCAGCCCAATCTGATGTCTAGTAGGCAATGCAACTAAATATCGTAGGAACACATGTGTACTGTATATTTGTTTATGTACGGTACGTTCCGGAAATATGGATCGGGCAACAAAATCCGGAGTCCAGACTTCACGATCTAATCAAGGGGCACACCTCCTAAGCCAATCGGATGAGTGAAAGGGCACAACACACATGTGTAACCATAGTCAGAGTAGCTGGCTTTGGGAAAGGTGGGGTGTACGTGCATTTCCAATGGAGCCGCACGATCCCATCGATCCAGTGCTCTGGCCACCACAACCCAAGATGGATAACACATGAGGGTTCACATACTTCACTATAGCCATTTCAATGCTTGAAAGTCAATGCTAGACTGGGAACCAGTATGCGCCGGTGAGTGCAAATGGACTAAGTAAAAATACAGTGTTTACCCCCCAACGGATTGTGACATCGCGATAAGTTATTTCACCAACCGACAGATAATAGGAAGTTGTATTCATGAACAAAAACAGATTTACAAATCATCAGAAGACGGATCAACACCTAACAACTGTTCCATAAAATCTGAGGCACCTCGTGTTATTTGCATAGGGTTATCGTGTCATTTTTAGACTCTGACGTGAAGTATTATAACCATGCTGTGAAAACAATAAGCATCACTTAGCCTGTCTCAGTTTTATGGCTTCGTTACTGAGTCGTGTCGTTCCACTTTCTGTCAGCAAGTCTTATTTGACCATTTTATTCGTGATTAGATGAAAGCAACTTGTTGCGCAATCGAGATCGGTGTGGACAACCCATTCGAAAATGATTTCCAGATTGAGGTGCTTTGTTCTGTCGAGACTCGCTTCGTCCTGAAAGTGGTATATCCAGGATGCGAAGCCGTTTAGTTTGAGTCGGCCCAAAACATTCACCTCAAACGGGTTCTGGTTAAGTGATTACGACTTAGGGTAACATATTAAATATATGTGTGTATCCAGCGAACTGGGGTGGGTGGGTGAGTTCCTAACGTTCTGGTCCCCAACTGATGCTGTTTGGGCTCATTAACTCTGTCGTTGTCATTCGGAGTACCCAATTAAAATGCGCGGGTGACCAAGCCATCAACGCGTAACCTTGAAAAGTTTATGGCGTTCATTCTGCCATTACATGATACCAAACCGTAATCCGGTAGGATCTAGTCATTTTAGAACCGCCTTACACCTACTCTCATCCAGGTTTATCGAATACTTGAGTATACGTTTTCGCAACTGGTTTCAGTGTCCGTATTTCAGATACCATTTTGGTCAGACGTGATGATCAGCTTGTGTTGACCTGACCATTGCATTGTGAGTGTCAGTCAAAGTCTGCTCTAAAAGTGGTACCCCACCACAATTTTCGTTCTTATTTAAGCCCTTCATATAGCAATTGTTTAACCGAGATCCGATTTCAGATGCTATCAAAATACTATTTAGAATACCTTCCTAGTTTCGTAACAGCCTATTGCGCTTGCGACCTTCGGGTCTTTGGGGATGCACATGAATCGCATTCAATCATTTTCGATGGTAAACTGACCCACAGGGATTTTGAACCTCATACTTATAGAATGTTCGCGTCAGTCTCAATATTAGCATTCCTTCAACAAACTAAGACGGACTGGACTGTGTAAAATTTTAGATTCGTATTTTTCTATATATTCAAAATAATGCGAGATGAGTGATTACCAGGGTTTTCTATTAGAAACCACAGCACATCGGTGACAGTGTTTAGTTTATTTTGATGGAATACCCTCATATTGACTGTCATGTGATGGAGAGGTACTGTGAAGAAAATTGAAGAGTTCCCCACATTTGTTTTTGTGTTTATCGGTCCAAACATTATAAAATTATTTTCCTTCCGGTTTCTTCCACTGTCATCCTTCAGGGTATGGTTATTTTGGCAGCTTCACAGATCTGGTTCACTTGGGAAGTGGAGGACATATTTCGCAGTTTCAAACAGGGTAACCGAAGTGCAATGAAGGAGTATGACAAAAAACTGGAAGAACAACTCAACGAGATGGTTTATCGAATTCGAACAGAGCTGAGTGCAAACGATATGAAAAAGTTGGAAACTGTGCTTATTTTGGATGTTCACTCAAAAGACATGGTCGAGCGATTCATTCGCGACAGGTACAAAATAGGTTCAGCAACATCACAGTTATACCTGAGAATGTGCCCAAACTTGAGTAGGTATTATCATGCGAGTTTCGGCCGAACGAGAGGGGCCGAACGCAACATTAGTATCAACTGTGTTCAGTATGACGACGTGCGTTTGGTGGCATTATAGCGTAGTGGTCAGTCACGATCAGAAATATGTTCATTGGTCTACTCAGTGTGACTGAATCTGTTTCGAACATAAACCGATTGTGTGACTGAATTTACCGGAGTAGAAGTTATAAAATGTTAACACTATCGCCAGTTTGAAACTCAGAGCACGCCACTTGTATACACCATACAAACAGAGATAGACACTGGGTGAACACGTACACAGACACATCGCGTATAATGTATCATCAGTTATGTTAAATAGCACTCACAATTGATTTTAGCTGTTGCGTTCCCATAAAACTTTCAGCTAACCTCTTTCGAAAAGAACCATTACACTTGATTTCCGCTCTTGCTAAAGCTGCTAATGCATCTGCTTAATGTGAACAGTTTTGAATGACCATCAACGTATATCAACCAAAAGACCCCCTACTATGTATTACTATACGTCATTCAGTCACTTTTGCGCACATAACGTCGTATGACGAGTTCGACGCAACATAGCTTCTCTAAAATCCGGTAGTTTCGGGTTCTGATGGCCTAAAAATATTCTGCGTAAGTTAAGTAGGTCACCTTGGTGACTTGTTGTCGGGAGGCACCTAGCAATTGATGGTGTGAGATTTCGAGCAATGGGTTCATCGGTTTGAGATTGTTGTTTCATCAGTCGTTTTGACCACCTCGTGACGTGTTCTGCTACTCTCTGAGATAGTTATCGATTTGTTCTGTCTATGTAAACGTCACTGCAGCTGCAGGCGAACTGGCTCACAACGTGAGAGATGGAAGCGAACTGGGTTGACGATTGCGAAACGCTGAACTTTTGGTGGTTTAAATTGAGTTCAGCTACGCGGCCGTATACATAAAGAAGTATACTCTAACTTTTGCTTAAGATCATTCGTTATCTGGTCTCCTTTGAAGTGCACAAATATACCCTTCCGTGAAGGCACTTGTCATGGCCCACTGTTCTTGTTTATCTTCTTATGAACATAAGTGAATCATCCAAATCGGCTACTTTCTAGAATAGATTTTTTTATTAACACGTTTTCTGTCTGCAACTTATCAGATGTGCAAACATGCCTAGTTTTTGATCAAACCACGTTTGTATGCAATCAGAGTACAACTGTAAGCCTCACAATAGTGCATGTTTCACGTCGTTCTACGATAACTGGAACTCTATAACGTACCGTTCCCACAGTCAGGTATAGATACGTCTAGAAAGGCTCAATTTTGGGTCGCTTCACTTTCGTGGTAAAGAAAGGTAGATTCAGACGAATATTATTAAGAAAGTTGACATTAATTAACAATAGTAAAAACCAAATTATCATTGGTATTTCGTTTGTGCAACAAGGCGTTGACATTGTTGCCTTAGACGTACCGTTCAGTCATTCTGTGGGAGATGTCAGCTAGTGTTGATCCCAAGGAATTATCCATGGCCAGGCTGTACGTAAGTCCTCCATGATTAACTCGGATGTTTACTGTGTGTGGTAAAATATTATTCCTAAGGTACTCAATTGGAACGCCTATATCACGCTTCCGATAGAAGCACAATCACAAAAGCTCGACCGTCCCACGGAAGGGAACATTTGTAAAGAGAATTAACATTGATTTTAATCGCCTGGGCTCTCAATGACGTCTTCTGAGGTCAATGCCAGTTCAGAAGAATGTAGATGACTGTTTGTAGATGGTTTCCAGAGTGGTCACTAGCTAACGAGCAACTGTTGATAGACTGAACTGTTTCTGAATAAAATCAGTCGTAAATATACCCGAATTTTGTGTACTTTTGGTGTTCCTTTTATTCTGGGTGTACCCACCCCCATTAGTTTTAACCGCTTACAGTGTGTTTCTATCAGATGCCTATCCGACCATAGTATATGGAGTCTTGCAACCAAATTTTCTGGCACTATTTTATTGACAACCATTTTAACCTTTCGCTGATCTCCCGACCTTGTATGATCATCCCTGGTCATGACAACGACACCAGAGTCCAACCATCTTTGGAAGGTTTATATTTCGGGTTTATTAACCTGTGATTGGAAATTAGTGTCTCACAATAGTAAACGAAATGCAGGCATTCGAGCATGCGTTCATCGAAGTAATATTCAGCATTTTATAGTTATCCGTCTCACTGATATAGATATCTGCCCTCACTTAAGGATTTTGCATTCGCAACATCGCTGTGTACGTGCAGCTTATCATAAATGATCAGGTCGCAAAACAAATAACCGAAATGAACAAAAGTCCATGTACCTGATGAGTACTCATTTCAGTAATTTGATCGTGACTACAGTTCGCCATATGACTATCAACCTGTAGTGTTTGACAGAGTACGCTCTTCCACCATTTAATTGACGAACACTTACCCAAAGGATCCAGTACATATTTATGCTCATATGATGTAACCAGTCCAAATCAAGATTAAACTTTATGTTCTCACAGTGAAGGCTTCATGGAGAACTGCACGTATTTAAACATATGAGATTCAGTGAGAAACATTTTTCTGTCAAATTCAGACTACTTATGGCGTCTTTATAATTCGGGTGGGATGCTACACGTTTTTGACAAGCGCTTTAAAGACCAGTAAATTAGTGATGATACACTAACTTGAATCTTTCATATTTTGCTTTCTTACAGTATTATGGCTCCTGATGAGTTTGGCTGGGAATCCCAACTACGTTTCTATTGGGTCCGCAAGCTTGATAGTCTGGTAATCCGACAGTGTTCCGCGGAATTCAACTACGGTAATGAATATTTTGGCTTAAACGGAAGACTGGTTATCACCCCGCTGACCGATCGGATATACTTGACAGTCACTCAGGTATACTGATCTGTTTCCGTTGTGACTTAGAACACGTATCAGACTGTTTCTCCTCCTGATTTTTTTCCTCTCTCCTCAGAAGGAAAACACTTTCAGGTGGCCAAAGTCATTATTTCGGAGACGCATCATGGTACTGCATCAGGGCCAATGTGGAATTTACTCACCAGGCTTTGGATTTTATTTCAAATAACTGAAGCTAGATAGACATGAAAGGTGGTGCCAACTTTCAATTTTTTACTGACTATAATGCACACATAATTTAAGCAGGTATAAGCCATAAAACCGTTTCCATCCTAGAAGTCTAATTATGTGCACTGGTAGCTTGAATTATACTCCGGGATGAAGCTAAATTTATCGGTCCAACTCGTCATGACAGTCAGGTTATGTTACATACACACACTGGAAAGACTAAATCCACGGCTGCACGCCTATAGGTTGCGCAAAGTTAATGATGGCACACTTTCATTGGATAGACGTTCGCAATCAACTTACAGTATGTGATCATGACCATGCAGTGCAGTGTATGAAACTTAAAAAGCTTTCTCCGGACAAAGATGTTGTTCTTGCATCTCAAAGTCGCATCAATGGAGACGTCGATAGCTACGTGGACTTCTGCTACTTGAGTAGCACTCCGTCAACAGATTTGTCCGTGGACCGCCAGTTACGAGCTCGTGTGACGAAGGCTAGTGCTACTTTTGGATGTCTTGAAGGACGTATCTGGAAAAACTACAGCCTGAAGATGGCCACTAAGCCCTGTGTCTACCGCTCAATGGTGCTGTCTATACTGCTGTACGGCAGTGAAACTTTGACACTGTATCGGCGGTACGTGCGTAATCTCAACCGATTCTCTCCGCAACTTTCATGACGCATCATGGGTACTCGGTGGTTGGACACGGTTCTGAATATTGAGCCACTGCGACGAGCGGACATGAACGGGATGGAAGCAATGATGATGCCCAGTCAGCTCTGTTGGCTGGGTCACGTCCGTCGGATAGACGGTGACCGTATTCCAAAGCAGCTGCTGTACGGACAGGTGAAATTAAGTAACCAAAATCCTGGTGGTCAAAAGCTGAGATACTAGGATGTTATCCAGATGAGTGTTTTGCGTTGCAACACTGGTTTTAGACGTTGGGAAGACTTAGCGTTGAACCGGACGGTCCAGAGAAATGTCATCCGGACGAGTGTCTGAGGGTTTAATGAACAATTACTGCGCGACCGAGTACAGAAGCGGTTAGTTCGCAAGGAAAACATCGATGCGAGAAGTCGTGGTGACATGGTTGTATGGCGTTGCGATGTGTGCGATCGTGAATTCGCTGGCTATCTCGGATTAGTAGGTGCCAGACGTATTCATAGTACACCGTCAGCGAAGAGACAATGAGTACGTTAAGCTCAAGTAGGTTATATAAATCATATCCTTTTTATCTTGTTCACATCGGCCAGCGACCATCATCGTTTGGCAACTCACTCGTTCTTCTGTTCGAAAACTTAGGTGTATGTGATCTTCTATCTTTCCTATTCTTTAGCTTTGTTAATGTACTGTCTGATGAATGTTTTTTCCGTTTTCTTTCAATCCAACCTTGCACTTTGCTTTTCCTTCATATCCCCCCTAGAGTACACTAACATATACAGTGGGACCTGTTAACACACACACAAACTAAACAACTGAAAATGCCAAACCTAACTGATAAAGTCGAACTATGATTATGTACTAGTGTAGCGAAAAGGCGTCCAATAAAGCACAATCTTTATTGTCCAACACACTAGTTCACATGCTACGCGCGCGCTCGCGTTTATGAGTCGGCATTCTAGTCCACAACACGCGTCGTGTGTACTAGTACATGGCGGGTTTTTTGTTTTAAGTACTTTCACTTTTGCTTGTACAAATCAACATTCTTTTGACGTTAGCTTACGAATTTTTCGGCATAATCAAGTATATGAATAAGGTCAGTTTCTGGGAAGCTCACCTCTACAGTATCCGAAGGATCTACAGCTTCAGTAGGTTTTGAAGCACAGCATATAAGATTTCTTGTTTATAGTATTTAATTGGGATCCGATTAAAAACCCGGGATTCTGCTGTATTCAAGCCAGCGACTGAAAACGCATTCTGTTACACGGCAGGTATTTTATCAGCTGATCTCCGAAGCCATACAGGGAGCCTACACCATTGTCATACGGAATCTGTCAAATTAACTAGGGAATAAGCAGCCCCATCAACGCCACTGTCTGCCTCTAAATTTTGTTACTGATTTGGTCACCAACTACGTCTACTTTTTTAAGTCAATAAGATAACCGAATATCGTTTCTGGACCTAAGAAACATTTAGTTGCTAAGGTTCATCCACATATCATATGCTTATCCGTCAACCTGAAACGTCTATGTTTATGATTCATTTTGCATCTAAGAGTGTGGGACTTGGTGTCCAACGTAAAAATTACTGCTTCTTTGTATTGTTGAACGTTATTCTACCTGAAGCGTTTTAGTCTCGGGCTCATTGCACTGTCCGCAGTTTGAAGAGCACCTCGTGAACCTGATTTATTGGAAAGCGTCGTTCGTATATGTTGCTACTGACAGAATTCACCAGTAGTGTAAACTTCATCAGAATCCAATTCGTGCAGTTTTACAGGGGCATTTTTCATTAGACCAGCACCAGTTATCACTCCGCCAAAACCGCTTCACCCTTGTATAACATCCAAGGTTATTGGATGTCTTGTTTTTATATATTATTATTTCACGTCTACAGGCACTATCCCTTTGTCTTGGGGGCGCTCCAGCCGGACCGGCGGGCACTGGGAAGACAGAAACCATCAAAGATTTAGCCAAAGCATTAGGACTGTTATGCGTGGTGACAAACTGTGGCGAAAACATGGACTATAAAGTAAGTTCTGATTCGTATTTCTGTGCTCATGAGATGGTTTACTCCGATGTGTTGCACGAATTTCTATAAGCTTCTGTCTAGCAATGAAATATGTGAGTTTTAAACCGGTTGGATCAGGTTCAATGCTGCCAGTACATAAGCACAGTCAAATGTATATGTTTGATATGGCCCGACAGATAAACTACCCATCATTCTCTCTTGTTTGTCCATCTACTTCGATGCTTCACCGTTTTCCAGTCATTTGCTAAACTGCTTTCCGGGCTGTGTCGTTCCGGGGCTTGGGGATGTTTCGACGAGTTCAACCGCATTGAGGTCTCAGTCCTGTCCGTCGTCTCCTCACAAATCAAATCCATCCAAAATGCCTTGCAAACGAAAGCCACTATTTTCCAAGTAGGTTGCCAAAATACATGTTTGCCAACCAGGTTGCTCCGTCCGCATCGATCGGATTGTGTTTGAGTTTATCAATTTTTGTTCGAAAATCACGGTGCTTTCCATTTCGCTTGCCGAACACGACTTACACAAGGTCCACGCATAAAGCCTTAATTGCTAACATATGATGATTGTTGTGAAGGCTGGATTCAAGAGGGTACAATTGATAGACGTTCTATTCTTAACCAGGACATTTTTGGGACTAAATGAACGTGGAACACAATTTGGTATCTTGTGTTTGGTGGACTAATTGAGTCAACCAAGAGAGTATCGAAAGATCATGACAATAACAAACTTTTTAAATCTACTGTCTCATCAAGTCAAGCCAGACCAAGAAATCACTGGTTCTCATCAATAAACTTGAAAAGGCATGGTAATGAAAGCCACGATAGCTTTTACAAAGACATTTCTTCCTATCCGAATCAGTTACTATGGTGGAACCATCGATAAAGACAGAAAGTTTGATAGGAACAAATCGGTAAAGTTCAAGGCACAATAGCATGATGATGCCGGGTATAACGGTTGTTTATTTTGTTCTAGCGGCTCATATGTTGAATGTAGTAAATACAAATTCACATTCGTTGAAAATAGGTGTAAAGTTCATAAAATGGATCCGTTGGTCGGACCAGGTGATTTTGTATGATACAACTTAGAATAATGAGTAGTCTTCTTTTCTAGTCAGTAAAACAAACAGAAAACTCGGTTGTTCTATTGATCTCATTTTGGAACGTAAATTTAGTTTATTTATTATCATTTCCCTTCAGGAAATTCAGTTCAACACACAGCTAGTCTTACGTTTATGAATACAGTGATGATATCTTCCGTAATTCGTTAATGCCTCCATCTAAACAATGACACTGGGTACAGCGGGCTGACCATCACGACTGTCTGTTTGTTTATAGTAAATTTCGTCAATGAAATTTGTACAGTAAAGGTGCCGAGATAAACTAATTTGATTGGCTCTTTTAGACAGAGACTAAGCTAAGGGTCATGCTTAACTGCATATTCATGAGTAATACTAATCAGTTCATTGCGGAGAACATTTGTAAACACAAAAAGACAACATTACTTCACGGTAATTATTGATATCCAAGAAGAAGTTGAAAAAAATGGGAAGTATTCTTGGGGTCAAGTTCTTTGAGTCCGGAACGTTTTGGTTTAATTTTACCGACGACCCATCAAGGACGTTAGCTACAAGACGAATTTGTCATGGATTATTTTGTGGATCTCAGTGGAACTTCGTGGAGTCATAGCTCTCTCAGGCTGTATTTCCGATCGATGAATTCAACTTGGTGTAACATTTTAAGGTTCTGGCATCTCCGCTTCTTATTACTATGACTATTCAGTAGAAATGGTTTATTGTAGTAATTGATGATAACCGAATGAAACGTTCTTGAACAAAACACCCTAGATTCTATGACTCGCCTTTTTCCAATTGCGTTTTGGTAAATTGAAAACGTTATGCTGTGATTATGTAGATTTAATGTTAGATAATGAAACCATGAAAGTTGTTGACCGGCTTGTATACCTGGGAAGCTGCATCAGCATCGGCGGCGGCGGCGGAGGAGGAGGAGGAGGTGTAGAGACGCGTATTTCTAAGGCTAGGGTGGTGTTTACTAATCCGAGGCACTTATGGCGACAGAAAGGCATCTCACTGAAGTTTAAGGGTCACATATATCAGAGAACACTGAGGGCTGTATTACCTTACGACAGCTAAACCTGGCCGCTAATAGGACGTGAACCGTCTTCATGTATTTGACCACCGGTGTCTCCGTTCAATCGCTCGTATCGGGTGGCACCAGCGACTGAGCAACGAGGAGGTTAGGAAGTGGGTGTTTGGCACTGATTGTCAAACGAGTTCTTTCGTTCAGTCCTTACACTTGCACAGACTTAGATGGTTAGGTCATGTACTAAGGATGCCAGCTAGTCGTCTGCCATACCGAGCACTGTTTGCCGACGCTGCGGCCGACTGGCGCAAGGTGCGAGGTGGACGGATGATGATCTGGCGTAGATGAGTGAAATTGTTCACGAAGGGGTTGACTACTTTAGATCGGGTTCGTCTTCCGGGTTGGAGCCCTCGCGACTCACAGAGTCGGTGGCTTGAGACGTTAGGTGAGATGGCGGCTAACCGAGCTCAGTGGCGTGAATGTTGTCGTTGTCTGTCCGAGTTGTCTGTGAAATGAGTGCACTTGGTGACGCGGGACAGTGAAAGGCGTAAGGAAGCTGTATTGCTGATGACGCCTTACTTTCACTTGCGGCTCAGTTGTTTGTTTGCAAGGTGTAGGCGCCTTGATGTTGTATGTTTGAATATAGACGTAGCTATTTTTTATTGGTTAGGTCGCCTTCCCTTCTCTTTTTTCTCCTCTCTTCCTAGACAGGGTTTGCTTTTTCTTCTCCGCAGTTGTGTGGCAGTTAGGCATCAGTGTGAACCGCTGATGTATTGCTGTCTATGATGATGATTATTATGATTATGAGAGGACCTTTTCAAAGGTCAGCCGGGCACAGCTAGCAGACGTGAGCGACTTGTTACGGGACTTCACACCTGTAAAAACGTAATCTGTTTTGTTGTGTTTTCGATGTACACATAATTCCCACTGAGGAAAATGGACAGGATCAGAACATATTCTGTCGGCAGATTATTCGCATACAGTCTAGGGTGGTAATAAATTTCGCAATTGTTATACGGGATACATCATATCATTTGTAAACGATCTTGCAAGAAATGTAACACCTTCGTGAAGAATAGCACAAAAAATACGAAAGGAAACCTGGAATAATACAACAATAGATAGTGGGACAGGGTAATGACAAGACTTTGAGGTAAAAGACACTGGAACATTCTTCACACGTTAAAACTGGCTGTCACATGACGCAACCCCATAAAGTTTCTAGGTACAACAACGCCCAAATGAATGACTTACTAAGACATGGGAGTGGTTTTATAGCCAATTAAAAGCATGTCACAGTCTGCAGAATATTCGATAATGTTGACCACCAGGAAACCAAAAAGTCATGACAATTCAGGATGAGAAACAGATTAACTTTTATAAAACCACCTTACAAGAGAGGAGAGATGCTATCACTGAGACAAATATGTCGAATTGTAACGTCATTAATACACTTAGAATGAAATCGGTTAGACAGATTGAGTAGACTGGCATCGATGAATGGACGGTACTCTGTAGAATCCGTGAGTTAATTAGGGAATTAACGAAAGTTTCGCCATTTTAACGAGTTAACGGTATCCTATTGAGAGCATTATTTGAGAATTTTGATAGGATGGTCAAAGGTAGGCAAACTGCGTATTGTCCAGTGGCTCAGAACTGGAAAACATACTGGTTAACAGTAGGGCCACAACTACTTTCGGAAAGATTGGTGTTCAGGTGATTTCAACAATTTCCCCCGTTACTGAAGAAATACTTGTAATTTTCTAGGGGTAGAGTTTTTCTGCCGACACTGTTTATAGTGGAGAGATCGACAAACTTATTTCACATGAGATACGACTGAACCATCATATACGCAGAGGGGTGGCTTCCATCTGCTAATTGAACCAGCGTCACCGATCGCCCGCCACCCGTTGATTTGTCGACCTCCATTGAACCTGGAGAAAGCGTTTCGGATACGTTATGCAACAAAAAATCGAAGGCTTCTCCGGTTCACGGAGGCGGTAACAATTAGCAATTGGAAGCCACCCCTTTGCGTACAGAAAGACTTGTTCGTCAATACGAGATTGCCCTGGTAACTGATGTGTATAGATGTGTGTGAGTGTTTGTGTGGTTGTTGATTTTGTTGTTCAGCTTCACAATGCCCATTGAACTTTGCTATGTAAACTCACGGACTGTAGTATGTACCCGAAGTGATGCAACCAAATGTGCTCGAGAGATACATTGTGCAAAAAACTGTTTCTGACTTCTCTCTTGAAATTTCTATGAAAATTCGACAGCTGCAGTAAATTGTGAGTGATTTTCAACTTCCGTCCAATTCCCTATCACTTACCACTGGTCAAAATCATCATCATCGATAGTCCATCCGGTCTGTAGGCCATGTACAGCTTCCATTGTCTCAGCTATTTAACACCCATCAAAAACAGAAATTGTGGATACTCAAACAGTGTTACTGCAATCAATCGGGGTTGCACACTGAAGTGTACGTATGCCAACCCGCTTTCATCAAACGTCTCATCCGCGTTTGCCATGGGCGACTGCTCCAATGCTAATTCTATCCACAATGTTACCAACGGAAGTCATCAGTCAGAACTAAGAGATCAGGCGGAAGCTAACGTTTGATTTAAACTGATAGCTATTAACATGGCTGAGAGAAAGTAACCGTGCTCTGTCTCAAAACGATCGAGTAACTAGAGTATCACTCCAAAATGAACGTGGTTTGACATTCATTTACAGCTATTCGGTGATGTGTAATGTAAATGGTCTGCACTGCTTTCCCATGATAATATGGTTTAGAGTTCACATTCTAGCTGGGGAAGCATATGCACTACCGACGAGCTCTGGCAAGAATGTACCTCGAGCCTAGCGCTTCTTTTATTAAAAGAGGTAGATGAAAATTGTTTCCAAATGCGAAAGCTTCATTCACTTGTAGGCAATGTTCAAATTATACCAACTGAAATCCCTACTATCTATCAGTAATCAACCAATCGCTTAGATAATGTAATGCTTTATGTGATTTCTAAGTGATGGGAAGCTATAATAGTTCGATCATCGATTGGATTTGACAGGTTACTTACTGTCTCCCCTCAGGTCTTTCAGGTATCCAGAGCGTTACTCACCAGATTTGGTTATTACGGTTCGGTGGCGCCTGATGTGAGGTCAATGGCATAGTGATAGGTATGCTTTTCTAATGAGAGTATGGCCGGAACTCAGATTCCGGTTATGGCGCGCTTAGGGAGGTCCAAAGTTCGAGTCTAGCGCCTCTTTTTAGAAGGGACAGCCAATCTTAATATGTAAGCCACCGTCAAATGTGGATGGTGATTAGTTTTCATTAGGTTAGATTGTACCGATTGGGTAGCAACCACCACCGTACATATGATCAGAATTTAACCGGAGATCACTATGTTGTCATCTCTCTAAAGCAATCAGTTCATTGTCTACGTGATCAGAGCAATCAGTAACTAAGTCATCTGGCTGTAGTTACTGTACACAGTGGGACTCTTCAACATGATTTTCGGAGCTAGGCGAAAAGTAACCGTTTTTGAACAAAATACGTTATTCCTAAATACTAAATCAAGACTGCCTAGCTGACTACTTCAAGATTTCTCCCCCATAGCGATACGTTTTAATTCACATTCTCTAACTATCCCTATTAGTGTGACCTCTGACGGATAGAGTGTTGTTGACCTACTACCTATGCTTCGAGTTTCTACTTATCTGTGTTCACCAGTGTTGCATCCGCTTGTGGTGGTTGTCCTGATCTTTAGGTCTAACATTTTAATCGGACGTGACCTACTGTCTGCTCAGACTATTTAATGACTAAATGAATTGACAATATGATTGCTGAGATGCGAACGAAATGTGGCTGCATAAATATCTCACATATTACCTTTAATCTTTGTCAAATCATTCATTAACGATCGATCGATGAGACTAAACAGAATGCCTGCATCTTACAAAGCACTTCTTCTTTTCGTCTTAGTAAATTGGATAAGGAAAACTTAATGTTTCAAGTGTTTAGTATGCCTACTGACGACAGAGTTTAAATATTCACAAGTATCCGTTAATGTTGACAGATCAAATACAGAATGCGCAAGGTAAATACGTGAAAGTTTGAACGTTTAATCGAATAACACATACTCGAAAAGGAGGAGCTAAGCAAAGTGATCTAGATTTAATTGAAGCACGAATGTATAGGGATTTACTTGACTTTTAGTTAATATCCACCAGCATACTCTAGAGAATAATAAAGAATATGAGAACAAACAGTAGATTCATCAGGTACCTACCATCACTGACTACGATATTCTCAGTGTTTATACCTTGAACCCATTTTATGCCTACAGTGATTTGTATGGTTTACATTTTCAGTTTGAAGGTTCTGAGCTACCTCTGGATCGTCGTGTGGGTATTTTCATCACCATGAATCCAGGCTATGCGGGACGTACGGAATTACCAGAATCAGTAAAAGCGTTGTTTCGTCCAGTGGTAGTCATTGTACCCGATTTGGAATACATATGCGAAATCATGTTGTTTTCACAAGGATTCCTTACAGCGCGTGTAAGTTGACACTAGTTCTTTTAGGTTTACATAATCGTCAGTCTATCATACCGAAATGTCGATATTTATTAATTCGTTAATGTCATCACCTAACAAAGATTGGTCGTCATATCGATGGATTTTTTATTAATAGCTTCGCGTTTGTTTAATCACCTAATTCTGTTTTCATTCGGACCAGTTCTTTTATCTGCTCGTATGATGTTCCTGCATACATGGTAAATCAATAAGTTGAAGCATTTTTCTTTCAACAGTGAGTTTTTATGGTTGATACATGTTGCCAATACTTTCATTTCTTGTTAACAGACAATCCAAATAGTTAGTACTGATGTGTTCTCTAACTTAAGACCTCCGCGGATGTTGGATTGGATGTAGAACAACAAAGGTTATGTGCTGTGGTATGCTTACTGCAATAAGGTGAGCTTCACATCATCAACCAAATCGTACATGTGAACGGTCTAAGCAGTCTAATAATGTGAAATCTTCCCTATTTCATTTAGCAGACCAACAGTTAACCGCATGAAAAGGGTTTGTCATTTCGCCTTTTATGCAGTAACATTCACAGCATCGAAGGCAGTCTATATTATATTTTTACATTGAACAATGTAGATATTTTGTGCCGAACAGCATGACATTATTCGGAATCACAATACTGTTGAGGTTTTAGTCAACTACGTCTGTTTACACTGTCTAGGATTTGGCGAAGAAAATGACTGCTCTTTATCGATTGGCCAAAGAACAATTATCACAACAATACCACTACGATTTTGGATTACGAGCGTTACGTTCGTTGTTGGTTATGGCCGGTGTGATGAGACGAAAGAATCCCAATTTACGAGAAGATCAATTGCTAATGCGTGCTTTGAGGGATTCCAACATACCCAAACTGATTCATGAGGATGTGCCATTGTTTATGGGTCTTATCCAAGATCTATTTCCTGGCATTGAGTTTGAGACCGCACCGATGATTGCTGAACTGGTGGAGGCCACGCAATATGTATTGACTCATTTACAATACACAATCGTTGAGGAGCAGGTAAGTTGTAGCGTTTTTTTTTCTTTTCGAAAACATAGCTGTGAACTAAATACGACAAACTGATAAATGGATTGGGAATAACACAACGTTATGAGCGAGTTGTAATACTCTACGTTTCAACCACCTCGGATGAAACGTAGAGTATTACAACTTGCTCGTAACGTTGTGTTATTCTCAATCCATTTATGAATAACATGTTAAACACGACGCTCAAACTGTTTGACTTCATTCGTACAAAATTTGGTGCGGATATCCTACAACTGATTAAATACGACAAGGTATAAACAAGTACGTGTGGCTTGTTCATCGCAGAATGAAGACTCTGTGGAAAAGTTACTATCAAAAAATATACCAGACCTCTCGAGATGTCTATCCTCAGAACATATATGTTTCCTAAATGTTTCAACCTATTTTGCTTAATTGTTTGGCATTAGCTACTACTTCATATAGGTTATAATAAAACCACGTGTTACCGATAGACATATGCACACGCATGCGTACGTACAACCCTTCTGATTTTATCTGCATTGGTCATTCTGTCTCCTCATTATTGTTTCTAAGCTTAATCAAACAGTGTAGGAGTTCAAAAGTTCTACAACTCGCTCGAAGTTCAGCAAACGAATCAGCAATAGCGAACAGCTGAGGAAGATAACAAATTAGTTGACCACAGCTGTGAGCAATCCACGCTTTATGGATAATCAATGATAACCAATGACATTTTTCAGTCAGTCCATCTTGCCAGTGCAGAAAGATGACAGTAGGTTGTGATATGTTAACATTTTGTTTACTCTCATCAATCACAAACGTAAAACATTAAGTACACTAGGTGTCTATACCTATCTATTTCAATGTGTCTGTCATGTATAACCTACATGTTTTACGTTTGCCACCGATGAGCGTAAACGAAATGTTAACGTATCGCAACATATGTCTCCTTACAGCACTGATGAAGTTGTTAAAGAGAACTTAGTGTTTCAAGTTCATTTCGCAAAGAAGCATTAAACTCGAGTTTCGCTGTTGTTAGAGCTAGTCGGTTGTGCGTATCTTATTACCACGGTACTAAGGATCACAATTCCAGTCATACTTTCATAAGGCAACCGTGTTGACCACTGCACCACTAACCACACACCCGGGCACGATTCAATCATCATGTGTAAACGTTCAATCACAATCGCTCATGAGTAATGCTCACATTGTCCGATCGCTTCGATAGGAGACACATTAACGACAGTAACGGGTACTATGAGCATTAATCACAAGTAAATGATGTTGAGCGTTTGCATATGATAATTTAATCATGCCTGATATGAAGTTAGTGGACGGAAACCGGATCCCGTCAGCCTTCCAAGCGGGGCTTCTTTCAAGAACGTTCATCACCCAACAGCGAGCGGGAGCTAATGTCATTGTATTCACTAGCTGACTAACCGGTTGTATTGGTGAACCACGGTCACATGAAGGTGTTCCCGAAGTCTGGTGCGCAGATACTGCTCTACCCTTTACACAAGAGACTCATGTAATGTAGGTTCTAGTTGCCGATGCATAAATCCGATTCATTCCACAGCAAGTCTTTTTGCCATCTTCGTGACATCCCGTCTCAAGAGGCTAAAATATGAGTATATCACTCTCCATCCGGAGCATGACTCATTCCAGCAATCGTGGATGACCGTCCGTTGTCTTCCTAGGCGTTTGTGGGGCGTTTGACTCCACGGACAGATTTGTTTTCAAGTTTTGTCTTTTAAAGAAGGACACTTCCGATTAGCACGATAAACTCGTTCAACTCATAACAGCTAAATGTTTTAGCTAGTAGACGTCTACAAGATTTTATCAGACTCATTTTTCAAAATTGAGACATTTGGCAAAGTTACCGATTATAACTTCTTTGACCATACCAAAGATGACTTCAGTGAAACAGCATTTGGAAGCGACTATTCACTTGGATTGGAACCTCTCTTAGATTAAAAACTTCATGATTAGGATTATTCTACCTGTGTTGCCCTGATTCATGTTGTTCCGTAGATAGTTGAAAAAACTTTAATCACGTTGGCGATACCAATCCATCGGTACGGAAGGTGCTTTGTTCCTCCGAAACGTTAAAGTACTATTCCAGTTTTGACAAAGATCTGAGCTTGCGCTCACTTTTTACAGTGTTATGCTAAAGCAGATGGGCAGTTTTGTCTCGGTAGTTACATAAGTGATAACTGAGGTATGACTGAAACGATCGGCAGTCGTACTTCAAGGGCCAGATTAGCATTTCAAAAAAAGTTGGTTTCTTTTCGAAGTGGACTAGTCTAAGGGCTTATTTGATTGCCAAAGCTTCGATCAAGTGTGGGTGGTGGTCAAGTTGAAACGATCCAAGTTCCCGAACTTCTGTGAAAGATTAGCATCGGTCAGCTTGAAATGCCCGTGACAACAGAAAGACAGGATTCTTTATACTCTAGTTTTTCCCCCCGCTATACCGTTACAAAACCTGACCCACCGGGGCGGTGTTAGTCCTCCAATTATCCATTTCTTACAACGTCGCCATTTTACTACAGCCTGTGCACTGCAAAATCGCCGAACGAACAACGGACTATCGGAGAGCGGATCTCTAAGGACAACAATCGTAAATCTTTTTAGCTGGCGCATTATCTCATGAGCTGTGTCGTTTACTGTCATGTACTGCGTAATCAATTGCAGAGCTTGACTCGTTGAATTATATTTTGTGAGCTCAAACCGGGCTAGATAAGACAGTGTGGTTCACAGACAATGATTTGGCACCGAAATAGGTGACCCTGAGGTTTACCATCCTTAACTGAGCACCTCCCACCGGTTAAGAGTCCAGCGATTTTGAATATTTAAGGTTAGAGCACTATCCTACACGATACCGACCCGTAATCAGTGGCAACTGTGCAGTGAATTCATACCTAATCTGTTTCTTCTGTTTATGGGAATCGTGTTAGGTGGAACTACGTTCACTTCTATACTAGGCTTTTTGTTAATTAAATAGACTGAAGGAGTAAACTAGCTAAACGATCACAACCGAGACCACTCTCTAGATGTCACTATTTGATGCGCGCGGCTGAACGTAAATACTGATGGATAAACACATCATAACACTCAATATGTTCATTATTTACCAAGGTCGTTTCGCCAAAGGCGTCTAAAGCTTGAAAAAACTGCCCCCATGTTTACTCATATCTCAAGTCAGTATAATTGTCTACCGGAATTCAGAATGCTTAGATTAAACCATGTGTTAAGAATGCTAATCCATTCTCTAGTTCACACTGCATTAGGTATTTTCAAGTTGAACATCACTCACAATCGATCGTAGATGTCGCATTCCCATAGACTATCCAGTCGGCCCCTTTCGAAAACAAGCACTAGACTCGAGTTTCGCTCTCAGTAAAGCTTGTCAGTAGTGCATATCATCGCCACTGCCGGGACCAGAACTCCGGCCGCACTGTTCATGAGGCAACCGTGTTTACCACACATTAGACACGACCGAATTATCATATGTGAACGCTCAACCACTTTCGCTTGTGAGTAATGTAAGTTATTTGTGAAATCACAACAATTAATGCAGGAGTACAGTTAAAACGTGATTTGCTATGCAGATGCCATCTTATTTTCACTCGGTCGTGTTTTTTGGTCATTAATATGAAAAACACGCTGGCGAGTAATTACAATATTATCATAAGAAAAGGCTCTATTTTAGAAGTAAGTGGGAGGAAACGAACGAGATGGAAAGTATTTTGTAAGCTGTTAAATCTAACTTCGACAGACCAAAATTAACTCGCAAGGAACATTTCCAGCAAATATGATTTTCACAGGAACGACCTCTATTTCTATTATATGAAATCAAGAGAACGACCTTTAATCCATATAAAAAATACTAGCATTTCGAGTCGTTATAATGATTTCTTTCTTTGTAAGCAACATGCCATCTAAGTCACGTCATTGGTTAGCCTTATTCCCTAGTTCGTTATCACCGCATACACCAGCTGAACTTGCTCTCATGCTTTGTAATTCTCGATGACCAACGATCACACTTTCCGTCTTTTACATCTGCCTAATCCTTCGAACGATTACTTCTGTCTTGTGGGTCTTTGTTTTGAGGCATAAAAATTGTTGTATATCTGGTGAATTAACCAAACGACCAATTGGTAACCGACCAACACTCGAATAACGAGGTTAGCTGCATAGACGATTACGCTCTTATGGAGACAATACAACTAACCAGAAAGCTGCTAGCTAACACTCATGTATAAGTTATTTTATGAGGTTTCGGCGTAGAAATGTTAATGATGTCACACTGCTCACGTCCGCTGCAGCCAAGTCGACCTTGCAGCGCTCAATATTGTCTCTTCTTTCTATTTATTTCTTCGATATTCTGTAGAATTATGCCCACTCCTATACATGATCTTTACTTAAATTGTTAGATATGTGAGTCTACTCTTGCAAGTACACTGCTTCCTCTTACTAGTGGACATCGTTCGGAAACGGACTCTCCAACGTGTCCAATGCCATTATACTTTCGATTTGTCGAATTCGGCTATAAACTGTTGTGTACGGATCATAGCTATCCAAACGCGAAGAGATGCCTTAGTTGAGATACAGTGCAATCGAGTAACATGGTTCACTGTTTTCCCCTTAAACAGTCTATCAGGAACGAGGATAATTTGTACTTCTCATCAAAGGAAATAAGTTGTATATCTGTCATTCGACTGTGAATGTTCAATTAGGTGTCGGCTCAACATCTTTCTTAATCTATTCCATTCTGTTTTTCAATGTTTTTTTCGTATATAACTCTTTTTATTTCTCTTATGAGATAGAGCTTTCCGATTACCAACAGATCTACTATTAACCGCATCGATTCCGTACATAGCAAGGCTTACAGCTGTTGCATTAACAATAAACACATTCTTAGGCTGGTATTGATCCGATTTTGTCAATAGCAATAACAAGAAAGGAGATTCAAATTGTGAAGGTAGATACAAACCGATGACAAGATTATGGCTCTAAATGTGATCAATACACTAATATGATAGAGCTGAACTGATATGCCTTGTCGCAGGCGGTAATGGGTTCGTTTTCCACACGAACGATCGTGTGGGATGTCCAATTCGCAAAAGTTGTTTGTTACACAGAATTACCTATTATGAAGTGAACCACTATGAGCAACGATTACTCTGACAACTACGCATACTCTACTTAAAAAAGATTACATAATTCCTGTTCTGTAGACACATGCTTATTCACTGACAACGGGATTACACTGAGGATTGACTGATCGCATTAATGCAGTTTTTATGCTACTGGCAAAAACGATTGAGAGAAAATTCCCGTTAATCAATTGAGGAAAACTCACGTGAAATCCTAATATGCTTATCTTCAGCCAGCGTTATAATTCAGACAGTTTTGTTGATGGTTTTTGTTCTCATTATCAACCGTTCAAGCCGTTTCCTTTCCCGTTTTATACACTGACCTTCTTTCCATTTTACAAACTGTTTCATGCATGAGCACTCACTTTGATTGTGCTAACCGCCTCTATTGCACACGGCAAGTTGTTTATGAGGTAGTTGGCATGATTTTGAAGCAGAACAACGTAGATCCCACTTTGACCTTTACATTTCATCTCATTTGTTGAGGACAGTTTACAAATCCTCACTTCAATCTGTTCTATTCACAGGTAGTCAAAATTAGTCAATTGCACGAAACTCTACAATACCGTCATGCGGTCATGGTGGTTGGTCCCACTTGTGGAGGTAAAACAGTCGTCATTGACGTGTATGTGCGTGCTTTGAAAGCGTGAGTAAAGTTGATGTTGGTTTATTGGATTCTTCTCTATCCAAACACTCGTATTGTTTCAAACAAAACATGTGTGAACAATTTTGTGTGAATAGGGGATATCCAGAAACACTGATTGAAACTAACTAATTTTGATTGGTCATTTCAGCCAAGGGCGAGTGAGAAGGACCAAATAACATTCACCTTAGTGAGTAGTACGGTAAGGTTATCACTTCTGGTTTCACAATAAGTTTGCTGTTATGTGATACAATAAGTGGGCTGGGTATTTGTTGTAACTTGGTCTACGACCTACGAGCGCGTAAACAGACAACAGAATGACGGTTAGTAAAACGGTAGATAACGGAACGACGGTCAACGGTAATAGACAACGAGTACGGACTATACGCGGTCAATTAGTCTCTCCCGATCCAACCCATCCACATAAAGCTACCGGACGAACACAAGGAAAAGACCGGCCTCTGGACAGAACTACTTTATGTTACTCAATCCGAAGACCACACGGTAACAAACTAGACCACATTTAAAGGGTTTGTGACCAGTCGGAAAACAAGGACGGAAGTGGATCAGACAAGGATCCAGACAGTACAGTGATGTCTCAGTTAAAAGAACGAGCATGTGGGCGGGATGCCAGGACTTAGCACAAGGCTGAGAACGCTCGTGAAGAGCGAAGGGCTTGGGGGGGGGGGGTAGAGATTGGCACAAAGGTTGAGAACGCACGTGATGGGTGAAGTGGCACATGACCGTGCCGACAATGAAGGTCACTTCGAGCAGAATGAAATAGGCCTCTCCAAAGGCAAATGAAAACGGTATTTTCGGGGAAAATGGTTCTTCCCCGACAGTATCATTGGCAGCCGCCCAAACCTAATTGGGAACAATCGTGGTAAACAGGCTCGAATCTGTATCCGTGTGATTGGTAGTCAACACTGTTGCCATTGGATTACCACGGACACATTTTGACGGGCAGATCAAGTGTTATGACCAAGCTCCTTTTCCGAGGCCTTTAGGTTAACTGTTTTCCAACTGATGAGACGGTCATCGTGCCCAACAAGCGTACTGATGGTTTTGTGCTTCATTGCTTGGCCGCCTCCTAATTGGCCACTTGCTTGCGACCAACCATATTCACTTGCTATTGGGTGTCGCATTGTTATTAGGCCTCATAATGATTGCCTTAACCATACACGTAAACAACCGCGATTTTTTGCTGTCTATCGCTGTGGTTTAATCTGGAGGTTTTGGATGAAGTGTATATGATCACTGAGTGAAATATTCATCTAGTCATTAGAGAACACAACATTAAGTTTAGTCATATCATGCATACTGCCTTCCTGCTAGCATTTGATGAGCTCACTCGTGTATCAATTGAGTGTTTTGACTTGTCTGAATTCCACACGCAAGACACATCTCCAACACAGATCCTTAAACTAGGTTGAACCATCATTTACGGTTACAACTCACGAAAGCAAAATAACTGTCACTTTTGTCTTCACTGGGTTTCATTGTGGTTGTCACTCACATCCAGGTTGTCCTGTACGCCCTCCATGTAAAAACTAGGTTCCTATTTACAAGTACGTCACTCAATTACAAAGTGGTTTGTATCCCATTTGCGAATGTTTGTTATCACTCTGTGTGGCAATCTGTCAATCACACCTGCCTTCGAAAGATATATATATATATATATATACAATGTTCAGGGTGAGTTGTGAATATCTCGTTCCAAATTACCGA
Organism: Paragonimus skrjabini miyazakii; assembly: GCA_014338405.1. Taxonomy (NCBI): domain Eukaryota; kingdom Metazoa; phylum Platyhelminthes; class Trematoda; order Plagiorchiida; family Troglotrematidae; genus Paragonimus; species Paragonimus skrjabini miyazakii. The sequence goes on along the minus strand of JTDE01003055.1, from coordinate 42,822 downwards.
CTGTTAGAATAAACACGTAGTCAGTTGACGTTAGGCCCAACAACAGATGTGAACTTAAAGAATGAGCGAACAGAAGTTAATTCCGATGAGTAGTGGGGGGTTTTGGTTAAAAGTTTCCGTTCTGCCTACCCCTTTTGGATTAGCTTTTTAGCATTAGTGTGCGAACTGTTGTTCCATGAATATGCGACGGAGTTAATCTTGGCCTTGACAATGAAGTCCATCAAGCTGCTCGTGCACTTACGAGGCACCACCAAGAACGGTATGTTTGTGGGACCTGAAATAAGAGGCCGTGTTCCAAATGCAGGAACAATCTTTGCTAATCTGGACAATCGTACGCGTTTTAAAGTGGTTCACTTAAAAATAAAGGTTGTATTCATTGGACCACAGCCGAATTTGATTTATTCCACGGCAGCGAAACGTGGCCATCAAGTACTGAGACTATCATGCGTATTGAAATACCTATTTAAGCCAACATCAAATTTTGTAGCAACTCATTTACTTGTTGTATTGTTTCGTGAACCACTTAAAGTGATTCGATTAGTAAGTACGTTCGTCCGGTTTTGCCTACCAGTGTAAGCACACGTCTGACGCAAACTTCTCCTAAACACACGAAGATGGTTTGAATTCCCAGATCGTAGAATACAGGAGTTTTTCTGCTGGCCGATCATACAAAATTAATTCGGCTGTGAATCCAACCGTATATCTAGTGTGAATGTCTCGTGATCAATCTTAAGGGGGCAAGGGCCCGGGAACCAATGATCTCTTGGATAGATACTCGTTCACCTCAGCTCATAAGCGCCTTCTTACACTACCGATGCCCGCTTTTATTACCACTTTTGAATACTGCATTGCACCTGTTCTGTTCCAATTGACATTGTTCCCTGTATGCTTACTAGTCTGTCCGGATATATGTGTATGTCCGCCCCACTCGAGGATTCGTCTTTGTTTTACTACCGTACGCGCAGAGTAGTTACCAAAAACAGCAACCTGGCAACGTGTACAAGATGCATGGCTTTTGTTTCCCACGTTTCACAGACAACATGTGGTCTCTGATCTAAGTATCACCGCTGATAAAACATGCCCTAGGAATCAGTTTCCTGAATGATCTCAGTTACAGCCTGCTAGTTTGTTTTAATCGACTGTCTATCCCCACTAATGGCCTTTTTTTTCGACACCCCGTTTATAAAGTATGGGAATCAATGCAAAAATGCATACCATCAATCCGAAAGATCGAAGTGTCAACGATCTGTACGGCTATTTGGAACCGACCAGTCGAGAATGGATGGATGGCTTATTGTCCTATCTGTTCCGCATCATGAATCAGGCAACAGAAGCCACCGAACGTCGCTTTCTCGTATTCGACGGAGATGTGGACGCACTGTGGATTGAAAACATGAACTCTGTTATGGATGACAACAAGCTGCTCACACTGGTCAATGGCGAGCGGATTCGGTTGCAACCCTATTCGTCATTGCTGTTCGAGGTGGCTGATTTACAATATGCTTCACCGGCCACTGTGTCTCGATGTGGTATGGTCTATGTGGACCCGGTCAATTTGGGTTACGTGCCTTATTGGAATAGCTGGGTGAGTGGAAGAATATACCTTCTGAGTTGGATTGGCCCAATTATCTGCGTTGTTTGCATTAATACATACGGTTAAACGAAATTTGACGTATGTGCGGTGCGGGCACTAGACGACCGCCTGAACTGCTGTTCCGTCAACTAAACGTACCTTGTGAGACAGACATGTCACTCTTCTGATACTAACAAACAGACATCCAGGACTTAGGTTCACTTGAGTGGTGTGCAGATCGAACTGGTTATGTCTGAGAATACAAACGGACACGTGACGCGCTTGTTATGTGCGAAGGTAATCAAATTGGTATGTTTGACTTGTATATGTACAGCACGCTTGTAAGCATACTGCACTACGTAAGATTGCGTTGAACAGGTTTGGGTTGAAAGAAGTGGGCGAATCAACCGACAGCAGCGTAAAAAGATGCTACAATACACAGACAGTCTTGAGGTGAAATTAATATGAAGCAATATAGCCAAAAGCATGATACAGACCGAACTCACGATTGAATAGTTACGCTTACTGAGCACCGCACACTTGCAGGCGCCATCTTTCAACTGGTTGGCCGCGTTAGCAGCCATATCCGCGTGCCATATCCGCGTCCAGTTAACCATAAGTCGCGTGCAAGACTGACACGTGGCGTGCGAGTGGTGGCACGTCGCAAATTAAAGCGGTGTGTTCTCAAATGAAGTTGTCTAATACAAATGAAGTAAACCTCTCAATGGTAAGTTGAAAGCACTTTGGGAGCAATAGGTAATAAAATCTATTTTAACTTTATGCTTTTGAGTACACGGAATTCTTCCGACCGGGTAAACTCCAGTCCAAAGTCTAACGGTACCACCAATCCAGTTTAAGATGACCAAAGAACGCACTGTAGTCGCCGTTTACCACCACAGCCACCCTAATTAAATGGTTCGTATTATGTCTTTTCCAGTTTAGGACGTGTTCATATCACTTTCGCGTGCCCATTTAAATGTCACGATAGGTTCTCCGGGTTTCTGCAGCAAACGGGGTAACACTGCTTATATGCACAGGGGTAAGCTGGCAGTTACCGACATTGATTGGCTGCCACCAGGTGAGGACACAGACCAGCCGAGTGCACGGAGTAAACGAACCTAGCTCGCCTCCACGCGGATGTCAGACGGGTGGGGGACGCAGGCTAACGCGAGATCAATGAGCACTCAGCAGGTTAGTGTAATCACACGACCCAGAACGCACACGGTAAACCGGCTGTTGGAACAACAACAGCTAGACAGTCTAGACAATGCAGAATGAAGATATGCTGTGATATGTTAACGTTTCGTTTGCCCTCATCAGACGCAAACGTGAGACGTTCAGGTTATATATGACAGACAAACAGAGACAGACAGGGTGTGGACATTCACACAATCACACCAGGTATAATGTCAACACCAGGGCAACAATAGAGGTCGCTGTTGGATCGGAATCGGACAGACAGGCTTGTGCTTACACACCCGCTCAATGACGCGTCCTAACTTATGCTAGATAAATTACGCAACAAACTAAACAATCACGTGTACAAGGGCTTACCGATTCGTCAGGGGATTATTGATAATTTGCCTTTGGTTATTCATCTCTTATACGCCTGTGCCACCGAACCAATCAATACTTGATGGCTTACCAACTCGTGTTCTCCTTACTCGGGATGGCCGAATCCACATTATTGAAACAACAACAACAACAACAACAACAACAACAACAACAACAACAGAGGCGAATGCAAGAGCAGATTGAACAGCCACAGACACTGATGCAGCATCATCAGCCAGCGTTTTTGGGACAGCGGCAGACAAATGCCAAAATTCTTGAGGCACTCACAACACAATTAGCCGTCCTGACTACGTCACGTGCATCCGCCACTTCGAATCCACGGTGAACGAGACATTGACAACTAACATTCATGAGTTCAATTACAGCCCAAATAACGGTGTGACATTTTCATTCTGATATCAGCATTACGAAGACATTTCCCTAGTTGATGCAGTCACGCTGCACGAACTCGCCAAATTATGCCTCTTAATGCAGAAACTAGATGCAGCTGAACATGCACAATATTACAATTATATTCTTCCACAGAATTCTCGTGACTTCACTCTGGAAAAAAATTGTTTCAAAACTTTATCAAATTTTTGGTTAAAGAACATCTGTGTTTAGCATTCGATACAACTGCCTGAAAATTCCTCGATACGCCACAGAAGATACCGTAACGCATGCTGGTAGAGTAAACAGAGAGTGGGAACGCTTCCAGTTAAAACAGATCTCGGACTCACAATTCAAAGCTTCAATATTTGTTGCCGGGTTGACATCTTTAGAGGATGCCGATATACGAACGCGTCTTTTAGTGAAACTGGATTCGTGCACAGAATTTTCAGTTCAAGACTTAACTGCGGAATACATGCGCCTAGGGAATCTTAAACATGATTGGATTTGATTATTCGGTCATGCCTATTGTGAGGTTGCTGGCGTAGTGGTTAACACGCCAGCCTCACAAGCACGAGGATCGGAGTGCAATACTAATGAGCTCTAATAAGAGCGAAACTCGAGTCTAGTGCTTCCATTCGAAGTGGGCTAGCCGAAAGGCTTATCTGAATGCGAAGGCCGTGATCGAGTGTGGGTGGTGTTCAATTTAGAAATAACCTAAATCCCCGAACCCTCACTGCTGATTCACAAATGTTGCAATCGATCTCCTCGCCCATGACATAGTATAAGTTGGCCGAGTTACAAGGCACAAACGTCCATCATATGTTCGTTGTATCGCGCTTTTTCGTATGCAACGGCCACCTTCCGCCTGTTGTCTGTGTGGACGGTGGCACTTCATCCAATTCTGCCCGTATCGCAGACACGTGTGTCAACAATGTAATCGTACGGATCACACGTACGGTCGCACTGTATTTAATCAACCCAAGGCTTCCACGTATGTCGTCAGTCAAACCTGGTGTTTACTACAACAAGTGATATTGTTCACCGACGAAAATATATGACTCTTCAAATTGAAAATCACCAAGTTACGTTGCAGATAGATACAGCGTCAGATATCACAATCATTTCTCGTTTAACATGAATTGACTTTAGAAGACCACTGTAAAAACCAACAAATAGAGTAACCAAGAACGGTAGTGGACACCAGATTCTCCTTCTTGGTGAGTTAACGTGTACCTTCCGTTTACGTGGTAAATGTGATTCTGGTGTTTGCTACATATCTCCTAGTAATCACCTAAATCTTTTGGGTATAGACTGGATAGATAAACTTGATCGTTTGTGACGCGTATAACGCTATTCATTTGTCGACATTTTGTGACGTGGCTTCAGTCTCCAGTAAACTGTATGGTGATTTTGTGCAACAGTTATCAGACAAATTTCTCGACGATTTTATAAACAATTTGGGCAGATGCACAGAAGTTAAAGCTTAACTCTTCATCGAACCAGGAAGTAGGCCAGTGTTTTGTCTCAAGCGTCCTGTGCCATACTCAGCAACAGCAAGAATGGAGGCTGAATTAGACTGTCCAGAAACCACAGGAGTGTTGACAAAGGTGAACTACTCCTCTCGGGTCGACCCCGTTGTAACAGTAAAAAAGCAAACGATTCTATTCCACTTTGCGGCGACTGCTCAACGGGTCTAAATAAGGCTTTGCAGGTACGCCAATTTCCACTTCCTGTGCCAGAAGACTTACTCACCCGACTCAATGGTGACAAAATATTCTCTAAGGTCGATTTCCCCGATGCACACCACCAAGTGGAGGTGGAAGGTAATTGTAAAAGACAGGCTAGTAATAAACACACATCGAGGACTGTACTACTACAACAGACTTCCATTTGATATGAAATGCGCACCAGCAATATTCCAGAAAATTATGTAGACTATGTTTGGTGGGTTGTCGTTTGTCATTTCTTGCATGGACAATATCATTACTGCAAGTACCTCGACGGAGCACGAAATACATTTACAACAAGTCTTTAATCGTATAACTGAATACGGATGAGAACCCGTATTGACGAATGTGAGTTTCTCTCGCCTCAAATCAAATATCTAGGATTCATCGTTGATTGTAATGGTCGTCATCCAGATCTCGCTAAGTTTTCCATGACTAGACACCCTTTCTCCAACTAATTACTTACAGACTTATTGGGTCTTGTGAACTACTATAACAGTTTCGTGTCTAGCGTGCACCAATTAAGAGCACCCCTAAACAATCTGCTACGCAAGGACACCAAATGAGTTTTGTCTCAACCTATTCTTGACACATTATAATCATAATCTCCTTATCGTTGTGGTTGCTGACGTTTCTGACTATGGAATTAGAGCTGTGATTTTACACCAATTCCTTGACGGTCACCAAAAGGCAATCAGCTATGCTTCGCGAACCCTGTCATCTGCTGAGAGAAATTATGGTCAAATAGAGAAGGAAGATTTAGCTTTCATTTTCGTCATTAAAAGTCCCATGAGATGTCACACGGCCGCCGGTATACACTATGTACAGATAATAAGTTCCTATTATCCATACTTACTCCACAAAAGGGTAGAGTCCTTCACACAGCTAACATTGTGCCAAATTACAAATCGGTTGTGATTTTGTGTTCAGGTACATCCAGACAGAGCGGGTTATGTGTTAAAGTCGAATGAGGGATGCACTAGAAATACACAAGAATGGAGCACCTCTGCGACCAATTTTGTGTACGAACAATTCAGCACATTAGAAAATTGTTTGATGGCTGGTTGAATTTCTCCCATCATAACGAGACTGGACCTTGACGCGGTGTGACGGCATGCACATCACGATGACCTATTGGGCTAAACTGGACAGTGTGACCACCACACGGATAGAATCACTCATACCAGACAGGCCAATAGGTAGAGACCTGACAAACCACAGTCTCCTGGTCCTCCAGGATGGGGGTTGGAAGAAGGTTGGCATCTTTTTCTGGAAAACGTACCAGTTCTGGTGCACTTTTCTCAATCAAAGCCTCTGGCTTTGGTTGAAAACCCCTGTCTAGGTGTGGACGTCCTGGCAGTATCCCAGCCCACATACAACCAAGAATAATCACAACACATGTAATTGCATACTGCACCGGCCGTCTCGCAGTATAAACCGGGTTGCCCTATGTGTTGTGAAGAGCAGAGTGGATTGGCGAAAACATGCTACTGCAAACCACTCCCCTACTGTCCTATCAAATTTAGCTCTCAGGTCCCTCTCAACCTCCATTACTGACACTTACTCTACAGGTTCCACAATAGATTTAGCTAATCCTAGTAACACTAAGCCGGTAAGTTCCATCTCTTGCCATTCAGCTTCACGCCTCCCTCGTTCCTTGCTTAGACCCAGAATGCGAATTAATATATGTGCTTTCAACGTTCACACGTTAAAACAGATAGGTCGACAGGCAGCTCTTGCACGAACGTTAGACTCTTTGTATGTTGATGTCTGCTATATCTCGGGAACTATAATCTAGGACCATAGTCAACGTATGGAACTAACAGCACCCGCATTGCCTACCCGATACTGGTCATACACTGTGAGTGACTCCACAGCCACCGTTACAGGTCAGGTTGGAGTAGGTATAATCCTCCGTACGATGGCCGCAGCCGCATAAGTAGGTTGGATTCCTGTTAACAGTACACTTTATGCCGTCCACTTGGCAGGTTCTGTTAAGGCCAGCTCTAGACGCAAGACTTTCAGAAATTTACTCATTGTGTCTGCTTACGCTTCTACTGACTACAGTGACTTCGGCACCAAAGACGCGATTTGTTCGGATTCGGCCGCTCTCATTCGATCGACACGTGGCTCTGATATAGTCGTTCTGGCCGGAGATATGAATGCTCAGGTCGGGCGCCTTGATGAAGCCGAGTCTCGTTTAGGTGGCAGAAGGTTGCTCGATGACTCGTTGAAATTATTGACCCCGTTCACAAAGTGTTATCCCACATTGCCTAAAAGATGCTTTCGAACTACCAGACACATTAGAACGCGTATTGATGAGTTCTAAAGCTATGTATTTTATTGACGTTGATTCCTTTTTTACGAACATTCCTCTTCGTGAGACAGTTGAGGTGTTAGGTGATTTCATTTCTAGCCAAAACTGTGATATAGGTATTTCATTTCAATATCTCAAGGATCTCATCTTACAGAAAGCATCAGATTTAGTTTTGAAGGACTTTCTTGTAGACAAATAGAGGGAGTGGATGTGGGTAGTCCGTTAGACTCAACATTAGCTGACATCTTCTTGGGAATTATAGAATTGGTTTTCCCGCGTGGGTTCGAATCCCATCTCCGTCGCCTGTTATTGGATCGTCCCGTAATACGAGCTCAATCGTTTGCCCCCAGAACCAAAAAGGAGAATGGGTGCGGCAACAGCGTTTATTGGGAAAAAACGAGGCGAGTCCATTAGGCCACAGAGGCTCTACATTTATAGGTCCAACGGAGAACGAATCAGTTTACAGAGGGGGCATTATAAAGTGCACTCGTGAGAACAGTTCACATGATGTGCAGGCGTTCGATCGCGCAGCTGCGATCTAATTAAGCTTAGTGGACTGAGTGAGTTAAAACATATCAGTTAACTCGAAGCCGGATCGATCACCTTTGCTGCTTCGTTAGGAGATGCGTCTCCTAACAGTGCGCAATCTGAAAAACTCGAACTACAGAGTTTGCGTTTTCATATGTAACAGAGAAAATTAAACGTATACAAGTGGCAATAAGTAGTATATTTTCATTGTATATTCATTCACACCTTAACACTTGCGGACAACGATTCCAGCGACGTGGGTTGACTACAGCGTTCACCTGCGAGTTGTGTATCAAAGTCCACCACATTCGGCATGGGTCGCATGTGTCAAATATAGCAAGTTGCTGGCAAAAGCGTCTAATGACTCATATGTCCTTAAGCGGTCTGTATGAATGATGGAGCTTGCGGAAACCAACAAAATAGGTTTGGTCTCGTTTGAGTTCTCTACTGCTGGACCGACGCCGCACAGGCTAGGGTAGGTTTCAGCTTCTGCTCATGTCGAGAGGCAGCGTTTTCCAGCAGACCACATCAGTGGCACTGGCTTGCGTTTGCCTGATGGGTCACAAACGAATTCCCGATAGTTCAGCATTCACCAACTCAACAGATTACGTGAGTAACGTGCGAAATTTCATGTTCACACCCTGATTGTCATGTAAAACATTTAGTTAACCTAACAAACCTCCTGATGTTTCGCATGCGTCTGTTCGCCGTGGTAAACTTGGTCAATCTTCACAACTAATGTAAACATTTTCTGTTCTTGAGCCGTATCATGATATAATACGTCTGTGCCGCAAAAATTCTAGGTTGTATACGATATTCCTAAATTTCGTGACCACGTTGTCGAGCCATGTCATTCTATTTCAAGGAAAGTGGTGATGGACACAACTGGATTCAGGTTGGTTTTACACGATCCTTCACCGGCTGCTGTGACAGCTCGCAAAAACCAGTCGAAGGTTCGCCGTTGGTTCGCCCAACACCGAAAGTATGCCGTGGATTACAACGCCCCACTGGTTTAAGCTTCAGTGGCCAAGGTGCCGACGTGTTCTGCAACCGACTCGGACCTTTCATTGTTAACGTTACACAAGGTTTCAAATTTTGCATGCAGTCGGATAGGCACACTGTGGACAAGACGCCGCGATCGACTGCAATTTACGCGCACATCCGATAACAACACAGAACCCGCACACGTTTGTTACGAATGAGTCGGATGAACCCGCGGAGGCAGCAAATGACCTCGATTAGTGCGTTTGCGCAGTGGATCAGTCTGCACAGAGGACTGGGACCGTCGGCATCGACTGTTGACACAGCCACGCTTTTGTATTTGGAATATCCGAGCAAGCGCCGGGACAATGAAATCAGCCATCACTAAAATCAGTACCTTTTCCAGCAAAGTTGCGCTTGTTCGTAACCACTGCCTGATCAAGCACTCCAGAACATCATCGAGAATGCAACAAAAATTAACTATCGGAGAACAGGTCGACAATCTAGACAGTTTAACACAACGAAAAGAATCTCATTATTTTTGATACTACCTCATTTAGTAAGCCTGGTGACAAGCAATCGTCCAAACATTCTGCGAGTGTCTATAAATGCGATGAATCTGCTTCATATCTATCCCACAGAAACAACACAGACATTTGCCACGCCCCATAATTAAGGGTTGTGTTTTCCCCCAACCACACTGCCGTCAGTCTTTTTCTAGGTCACTCATACCAAGAGGACGAAGCGTTCTCTATATCCAGTAGGCACGTCTCCGCTTCCACCACAAACACACAGAAATAGATGTGAAACTTCGTAAAACATGCTAGTATTGTATGAATTGAGACTATATCCACCAGTTCGTGATCTGGATCAGTCACTCGATACCTTGAACTCTTCAGATTGCAACAGGCTAGCGTAATACATCGTTTTGTGGCACACAAACCCTATTTACAATAGCGACTCCAAGTTTTTCGCGCATACGTATGAACCATTTAGATGTGGCAACGTTGGTTTCACCAAACTTTTGATCCAATTAATGCCACGTCATTCACTTGC
>JTDE01003055.1:9439-20913 GCA_014338405.1 Paragonimus skrjabini miyazakii | reverse complement strand
TCACTGTTGTGAGAACCCATCAGTAGTACATGTTTTTGCCAGGGCCGGGATTAGAACTCCGGTCACGCTTTCATAGGCAACCGTATTGACCACTGTGCCACTGACTTCACATTAAGCACGATTGAATTATCATGTGCAAGCGCCCAGTCACAATTGCTTGTGAGTAGTGCTCAGATCATCTGATCGCCTCGTAGAGAGACAGTAACTGTCCTGTTTACTCCAATCATTGACCTTACCAGTAGAACTTCTCCCCAAGTCGAAATCACAGAAATCATTAACTTGTCGAGCGAAATTTTGATTACTGATGGGTAGTAAGGGATTTGTCTGATAGCAATCGAACATCATTCACACTTTGCTGCAGCTTTCGCATTCCCATAGATGTTTCAGTCAAACCCTATCAAAAATAAGCATCTCACTCGACTTTCTGTCTTGTTAAAGGTCATCAGTTTTGCATATCCATGCAACGCCTTTATGAGGAAACCGTGTTAACCATTGCGCCACTGACTTCATATTAGTGAATTAACATACGCCAATGCTGAGCCATGTTTCAAGTGGAAAACCAAATGATGTAAGTCCAGCACCCCGGTTTCCTTTTTGAATCTGTCTGTACACACTCACACTGTCGTCCGACTGAACTTCAAGAACCGTTCACTCATACGGCCCTATCTTGTCGCTTGCGTGACAACTGTCTTTATGTTCGCGCGACTTGCGGCACAGTTACGCGACGGGTGCATTATGGACTTGAGGATATACCTGGGTAGATTGGCGTAGGAACTGCCTCATGGAAATCCGTCTGATATCTTTCTTTAGCCAGTGATATTCTTACCGCGGAAAAAGTGAGAGCGAGACCATCCTTTGTTGTGTAGTAGTCCAATCGTCGTCCGCGATCTAGTCATAACAACTGGGGGTAGTGATTATACGAGGTGTGTTCCGTAAGGTAGGAAGCATCGATCAACATTACACGAAGTAGGACGTGAATAGTGAGGAGGTATAGCGGATCACAACGACAGTCGACCCAGCTTTATGGCCTGGTTGAAACTGGCAGAAGCGTATTCTAGCGCGAACTGTGGGAAATCCTGCTTGGATAGTCAACCAACCAGATCCTTTGGTGGATTCCATATGACACAGTAAGTTATGTGAGTCACCGAATTCGAATGTAGAATTCCTGAGCCTTCAGCATGGCTTTGTAATTCGGGTATGCTGTTTCTGTCGATGGTTCAAGTCCAGCGGAAGTCCGGATTTTTGGTAACTGGATCTTTGCTAAAGACGCTTATTTACTCGGATTTTTCATGATCGGATACTAATATGTCCCAATGAGAGAACGAGATATCGCTGACTTCGTTACTAACTCTGTTCTTGTGAATAGAGAATGCAAGCGTTCCGGATTCAGAACAATGGCACCCGCTTAATTTGAATGTATTGCGTTTGTTTGTGGTGTCTCGTCACATCGAGACGCGGACATTAAAACTCGCGCTCTAAATAAGGTTGAGCAAGGCATAGGGATCATCCCACAACATATCACTGCATGGTGCATGACACGACAAGCCAACAAAAGCGTCTAACTCAATGTCTGAAAGACAGGTTTTTGTACACTCCAAACATTCGGATACAACTTCTTGCCTCTTGTTATGTGTTGATTCCGTACGACCTCGGAATCGATCGATAATGAATAGATGACAGGATTACATCTTATCGCAAATACGAGCGATGTCTCGGTGTCGATGGAACAAATAGTTAGCGCCAGCTAGCTCAAATGATATTACAGGAAGTCTATAGTAACAGTATAGTAACTCAAATGTTGGAGACAGCAGCGAAGACAGTGGTTTAATTCAGTACCCAGTTGTAATTTCTCATGGAAAATCCAACTGTACAAAATCAGTGACTGAATAGTGCACAGTAAATCGTGGCCAGCGCAGTCCAAAGCAACGTAAGAATCAGAGCGAAAACGGGGTCAGTATATAAGATGAACGGTTTACAATAGACAGTTTATATGTTGCGCGAGTAAGAAACAAAGTCGAGGCGAGTTTAACGAACACCAAGTTGCTGATTGTTGGGTCACTAGGACACAAAAGATAGCCCTAGTAAGAAACAGGGTTACCAATGAATTTGTACGGTCCATCTACGTTACGTTCATGCATGTGCATACACACACACACACGCATATACACATACACATACACAATCGCCCACTCACGTGAACCATCCCGTTTCACACCTGCCCGTTGCAAAGGTCACGGGCGCTCAGTCATGCTTTGTACTTTTCTCATAGGCTTGTGATTGGCTAATCGATACGTTCACTGTAAACTCCAGTCATTGTTACGTGTAATTCACTGTCATGCTGGCTCAGTCAGGATACACAAGGTTCCTCCTAACTCCTTTGAGTTCTCACTTCAGTGCGTAGTGCAGATACAACAGAATTGTCTAAAACCAAAGTCCCATGTGCAGCCAATAGAAAAATGCCACCGATGCAACAAGACGCCAATGAACAGAAAGCCACACTTACTGAAGGAACCTGTTAAGATGTTATAGATAAGGGATAAACGGACGAACTAACATCAGCTGCAGAACACAATGAAAAGTGTACGTCAACAGAGAGGCTGTCATCTTGACTAACCGGATATAACAATGTAAAAATATGAGTTGTGGTGTAGAACCGAAGAAATAGACAACAGGTGGTATTAAAAAGTACGGAGAAAAATATGGGATTGGTGACAACTTGAACAGTTTTTAACGGCCCGCGATCAGGCGAACCCAACCGTCATCATCCTCCACCACTCCATCATCATCACAACGGCCATGAGCATTACCAGAACGTACTGTGATGTGGACCGCCGCTCACCTCAATACTGAAGTGGAGTATCCTAAAAGAGGAAAGCGTTACCGGAAAGGTTAAAAATTAGTAAAAGAAGACTGAACGGAAGAACTAGAGATAATATGAATGCAAGTACGCTACTGACTGCGACACGCTGCCATCTCGGATAGCTCTTGTAGTCATCGGCCTAAGTGATCACGAGGACCTCAACTAGGCAGGCGATATCTACCCACTTTGTTTTGCATAATGGAACAGTCAGGGCCTTGATAATGAGTGACCACGTTGTTACTTGGCCACCGTGCGGTTTGTCAAACTGTTGGCGGTCTCTGTATGTAATGCCAGGCACGGTAAACGCCTAGCTGGCATGCGGGGCACGTGACCCAACCATCGCAGACTGTGCAATGTGATAAATTGGCCAATACACTTCAGCAAATTAACAACACGCCAACAAAAATTCACAGCAGACTAGAGGAAACTAGCATTAGTAGTACAGGTGATAGACATCATCCACTGAAAGAGTTCTGTTATCAGAAGTACAGTCGACATGAGTAAGAGAGTTTGCTGTAAGCCAGAAGATTTGACAATTTCATTTCCACTATGAATTCATCTGGCCAAATGGTTGAACCCCAGTCCAATACCACCATGGGTAACTTCAACTTCATTTTTCGTCGGAGATACATATGACCCAGGCGAACCGTACGTCAACCCAATTGCAACTAGACACGGCCTCAGACATTTTCAAACTTTCTTATTCACTGTAAGTCGACTTCCAATCAAGCGAACAAAACACACTAATGTCGGTGTTTGTAGTAACACATTTTATCTTATCAGTGAATACACCTGTGAACTGTCAGTATTGTCGGTACCGTAATAGTAACCGATGGCACCAACCTCAATTCAATTGGTCTGTTCTAGATTTACAAACTCAACCAATCAATATCACTTTCAATCGATCTGTAATGTAGAATAAGAACAAGTTGACAGAAAATCCATCATCATTTTATTACATTTCTGAAAGTTAACTAGTTGATATTCATTAAACTAGGAGAAAAATGTCATCACTTTTGAATAAAAAGAAGCAACAAAATCAATCCTATCTATAAATAGAGTGGTTCGGTCAATCTGTCAATGTTAACTCAAGATGTATGGAATGTGTGTTCATCGGTATACAGGTAGACGGTTGGGCTAAGTAAATCAAAAAGCTTGAATGAATCCCTTACGGCAGAATAATGTGATCGATTGACGATCGCTTTAGCCGTTTCTATGTTTCGGCGTCCCACTGGCCTGGGCTGTTGTCTGTGCGCTCTGTGGACGACTGGGGTTCACATTGTGACTCGTGCTTGTCAAGTGTTGTACAAGAGCACTCGTCATTGATTTTATGACTCCGCTTTTAAACCATGCTGAGTGATGCTGCCTTGTCAACTAGAAATAACACGGAACATACCTGACTTTTTCAGTCGTGAGTATACTGTTTAATTATATTCTAGCAACCAGACTAACATATCGCGCTTTTCTAAAGACTTCGGAATGCGTCTTGTAGCTTCAAATTGCAAAGTATTTCTGTCGGACTGATGTGATTACGCAGATTTAATGTTCACTAATGGTATTGTGGGGATTATTAGCCAATTTGTGTACACGAGAAGTTGCATCGGCAGTGGTAGTATAGCGGATAAAATAGAAGCTAGTATACCTGAGACGAAGGCGGTATTCGCTAATCTAGGACTCTTCTGATGACAGAGGGGTATCTCTCTAAGGCTTAAGGGTCGCTTATATAAGGCGACAGTGATGACTATGTTAATTTACAGTTCCGAAACTTGACCGCTCTGGGTAGAAGATGTGAACCGTCTTCATGTATTCGACCACCGATGTCTGCGTTCAATCGCCCGTATGGGATGGCAGCAACGAATAAGAGGCTAAGAAGTGGAAATTTGGTAGTGATTGTCAAACGAATTCTTTTGTTCAACCCTTACGTTTACGGAGAGCTATACGGCTAGGCTATGTATTAAGGTTGCCAATTAGTCATTTGCAACACCCACCACTCTTTGCCGATACTGCGACCGACTGGCGTAAGGTGCGATGATGACGGATGATGACCTGGCGCATAGAAATGAGGTTGCTCACGAAGGGGTTGGTCACTGTAGGTCGGCTTTATCTTCCGGGCTTAGGAGCTCGCGACTCACAGAGTCAGTGGCTTGAGATGTTAGGTGAGATAGCGCCTAACCGAGCTCAGTAGCGTGAAGTTGTCGTTGTTTGGCCGAGTTGTCTGTGAAGTGAGTGCACTTAATGACGCTGGATAACAAAGGCCGTCTTGCTGATGACGGTTATTTGTTTACAAAATGCAAGTACTTTGATGTAGAGTGTTTGAGTGTAGGCACAAGTGTTTTTTAGTGGTTATATCCTATCTTCTTCTTCTTCCTTAATTTATCTAATTAGAGCTTCCTTTTTTTCTTCAGTGTTTCACAGCAGTTAAGTATCAGTATAAACCATCGATATACTATTGTCTTTGTCTGCTTGCTTGAATGACTGAGAAGATCAACCACCGAATCAGAGTGCATTCGCGTTTCATTTGCCTTTACCTTCTGTTGTTCTAACAAAAAAACCGTTTCAGGTCGGTTTACAATGTTTAAGTCGTTTAAGAACCTTCCCTAATAGTTTAAAAGCCTTATCAGGTAGTTAGGAACTCTGTCTAACTGCTTACGAGCCGAACTGGTGAGATCGACCAAAAGAGCCGACAATGGGCCGAAAGGTGATTAGAAAAAGTCAAGTTGCAGTTGGAACATCTGTAGTGAATGACTCCGCGTGTAGATTATCATCGGCCACCGGGACGGCAGTGCTCATGTCACGCGCATTAGGAGGTGGACAGTGATATGTGAGCACGGGGAAACGTATGATTAGGTAGTTGTTAACACACTGAAATACGAAATTGTATGTGTGTTGTACTATGTTTCATTGTTTTGTGCGGTGTAGTTTCGTCATGACATCCAGTCAGTGTCAGACTTTCAACGTATCGTTGAATTTCTAATTCTACAGCATGATGCCTTTATTTTACTAAATTTAGAACTAACATGGACCCTACCAAGCAATCGTATCCGGATCAAGCTACATCATCGGTATCTGCATCGGTACCTTCGATTAGTAATCCGGCATCGCCACAGCCACCACTGTTATCAAACCAACCACATCTGGGTGCCCCACCAGTGTTATCACAAATGGCATCTCAAGGCCAGAGTCGTGAGTCTGCAGAAGAATTGACCATGGACAGTGCAGATGTATTAGAAAGTGTGTTCATCTTCTGTCTGTGTTGGGCGTTTACCAGCGTGGTATCTGAGGCGGATCAGCGCATAATTGATAACCTGATCAAGGCTCTCTCCTCCTTACCACAAACAGACGAGGGACCGGACGGACAGCCGGTTAAAGCAGGTATATTTTATCCACACAAACACACACACATGAACGTCACTACCAACAAAACAAGGTAGGGTTAATTACGTCACATTCGTATCACAGTTGATCAGGACGATTATTTATTGTATTGATCAAGAGAGCTAATTCAGTACTTGAATTGTTCGCCTAGTTGTTTGTTAATGTTCGATTAGTTGGTGCTCTCTCTCATTATGCTAAATGTACACAGTTGTCACCCTTATTCTATGAAAGGCATTACCATCATTGAGAAAGTATAACGACGAACGACAAAATGGATCACAGCACTTCATTCCCTATCGTGTTCAAACTGTAACAAATCCCTACTAACATATTAACGGTAACTTAATTCAAGGTGTAAGAGCCTTCATAATCCCAGCTAATGATCTATTATTGTCTAATCAAACTTGTCACCTTCAGAGTAACTCGCTGAAGCAGTAACAACGAATGAGCCACTAGATATGCACACTGCATCATTCGTTGTTCGATTGTGCCTAATCTGTCCGTCGGAAAGTGACATCAGCTGGCAATTTCATGCTCAAGCTCGGGGCATACATTGAGAAAAGTAAGTCGGATTTCTAGACAGCCTAATCATCGGAATTATTTTGACGGACCACACTATCAACCAGCCTTTCAAAATGGCTTCTAGTCAGTCATTTTCCTGCTTGCTGAAATGTGTGGATTACATGTTCGATGATTGAGCTTAGTTTCTGCCATCTACTTTGTAATTTCATCCTCCTCGAACACTTCCACACATTTGCATTCCTGTGGCTGCTGTTATTCCCAATCAATTTCACTGAACTCACTGTATTTCCCGTCTAACATATTTTTCAGGCTGCCCAGCACAACTTTTCAGTTTTATTCAGTCTATGATCTAGTTACAGCAAGGTAAAGCTGGGTTTTTGAAGTTGATTTGACTATTTAGCTTTGCGAATCGAATGAGTCGTGACCTAGATAGATAGGCAGGTAGATACGTTGCCTATGCTTACATTCGTTTAATTCCTCATTATTTATATACTCCATGTATGTAGGCTATGGTCAAGTTCTTCATATATCACATCGTCACGATTTTCAAATTGTGCCTAGACTTCGCACATGCCGAATCCACTCCGAAGATTGTCAAAGGCACCAGCTTCAAAACGTTCCGGGTATTTCAATACCGCTTTGAACGAACCGTTGGGCAGCATTCATGCTGTAATAACTGTTTAGTTGCCATTTAGAAATTTAAAATTAGCTAGGCTTCTATCGTTTCTCTTCAGTACTCCCCTTTCCACCTGCTCGTCGATCCAATCTCTATCTACCTAATGATGTGATTGGTAGTGCGGCAATACATCCGATTTATCTGTGAACAACAATCCTGTATAGAGATTACACAAGAACAATACAGAAAGCTACTCACTGAACTGGCAAGTAGAGAAGACTGTGGCTGCTGATACAGAGGGACATAGGTCGATTCAAATAGTTATCAGAATGATGTTGAACTTTGGGCTTCCTAAGCGATTATAACGCGTGGTATCTCTATATATTTCTTTATATCAAAGATCGTTACATATATAGCCTGTATCGCTTTGAAGCTAGATAATTATCGGCTATTTAACCCTTCATATAATATGTTTTTTTAAAGCAGACAACCAGTTCCTACTGATTACTTATACAAGACCGTAGGCGCAACAGACGAAGTAGGCTGTAAATAGACTGACAGTCGGACTTGGACTCATCAGTCGACCGCAAGTGAGAGTCGATTAATGCCGCGTGCGGACTGACCAATTGGTGATATTCTTCTGTTTTGGACTGGCATGGCGGTTGCCTATCTATATTCGGAGTTCATACATCCTAACGTGTTTTATTCCCACTATCCATTCCTCATACAATACAGGTACTCTTCCGGCCCATTACCCTATGCTCACGGATTACATATTCCGTGTGGATAAATACTACTGGATCTCTTGGAGAAGTTTGGTCCCAGTATACGTGCACGACACGAGCATACCGTTCACACGTATTTTGGTACCCACTGTGGAAACCATCAAGCTGAACTGGATTGTTGATGAACATTTGAAAGTAAGCTGGTTACTGCTTTGGCTCATATATGTAATCTAGCACGTCGTTATGACCGTGACTCAAGTGAAGGACCGTAAATTTAACCGGAAAACCTGTGTAAAAGTCGCCTCATTGGTCGTAAAACAAACGATGTAGTAAAAGACGTTCCGAATTGTCGAATGTCAACCACGCATTCCGATTTTACATGCCTTACTTAAATGTGACTGAATAATCTTGGTACTTATAAGTAGTCAAGAGTTTCTTCAACATTTTGATGTCAGTTTAGGAAAACCCGCGAGAATTCAATCTAATGAACTTGCTATGGCTACACTGTCGATTTTGATGTAACTTTTCTTGTCGGAGGTTAAACTAAACATTCATTGTTCACATGTGCAACAGGTGCTTCAATTCAGGTAGCGAAATAGGAGTAATGTTTCGTCAACTTCTGTACTCACATAAAACTCAAGGTTTCATTTATGCGAGCACATTGGTGAACATTTATTGAGTGTCTAACGCGACCATAACCTTTCCAGCAGTGCTCACTACTGATAACATATCGATATTTTTTAAGTTTTCTTTATGGATATCTCTCGTTAAGGCACATTTTATTAGGTTTAGCACTCGGATAACTCATTGTGCTAGTTTATACAAATATGAGCTGCACATCGACAAATAGGCCTAATTGAACACCCGGTTTGTTGTTCTGTGATAGACCATACAGCTGCATCATCATCAACATAATCATAGACAGCAATACATCAGTGGTTCACACTGATGTTTAACCGCTGCACAACCACGAAGAAGAAACAAACCCTGTTTAGGAAGAGAGAAGAAAAAAGGGAGAGAGGAGGGGACCGAACCCCTAAAATATAGCTACGTCTACATTCAAACATACAACATCAAGGCGCCTACACATTGCAAACAAACAATCGAGCTGTAAGTGAGAGTAAGACGTTATCAGCAAGACAGCTTCCTCACGGCTTTCACTGCCCCGCATCATTAAATACACCCACCTCACAAACAACTCGGACAAACAACGACAACATTCACACCATTGAGCTCGGCTAGCCGCCATCTCACCTAACGTCTCAAGTCACCGACTCTGTGAGTCGCAAGCACTTTAGCCCGGGAGACGAACCCGATCTACAATAGCCAACCCCTTCGTGAACGATTTCATTTGTCTACGCCAGGTCATCATCTGTCCACCTCGCAACTTACGCCAATCGGCCGCAGCGTCGGCAAGCAGTGCTCGGTATGGCAGACGACTAGTTGGCATCCTTAGTACATGACCTAACCACCTAAGTCTGTGCAAGTGTACCGACTGAACGGAAGAACTCGTTTGACAATCAGTGCCAAACACCCGCTTCCTAACCTCCTCGTTGCTTATTCGTTGGTGCCACCTGATACGAGCGATTGAACGCAGACATCGGTGATCAAACACCTGAAGACGGCTCAAGTCTTCTACCCGGAGTGGCCAGATTTCGCTGCCGTAAAGTAATACAGCCCTCACTGTTGTCTGATATACGTGACCCTTAAGTTACAGAGAAATACCTTTCTGTCGTCATAAGTGCCTCAGATTAGTAAGCACCACTCTAGCCTTGGAAATACGCGCCTCCATTTCATTCCCTACACCTCCGCCGCCACTGCTGATTCAGCTTCCCAGGAATACAAACCGGCCAACAACCTCCATGACTACATTAACTAACATTAAATCTACGTAATTACAGCAATCTTGCAGAAGCACTTAGCATTTTGAGGCTGCAAAACGCATTCCGAAGTACTTAGCAGAACGTGAAATTGCGCCTAGCGTTGCTTGCGCCACCTGAAAGTTGTCAAACAATCAAGAGCAGTCAGCCTTTCACCCGGTAAGAGGTCCACGCCAGCATCATTTGAGTGCCGCAGACAGTCCTCCATTATTTCGTCCATTACGAAATTAAACAAAAATGGTGAAAGGGGACAGCCTTGACGTACGCCGCTCATCGTGTTGAAGCTATCAAACAGTTCACCGTCAACTCTAACCTGAGCCGAAGTATGGGAATAAAGCACCGACAGTATGTTCACATACTTAGTCGGTACACATCTGCGTTTCAGTGACTCTAAAAGTGTAGATTGATCCACCGAATCGAACGCACCTTTGTAGTCGAGAAATACGGCAATTGTTGGCCGGCGGTACACATGACGCTGCTCCAAAATTTGACGAATGGTAAAGATGTGATCTATACATCCTCGACCAAGACGAAAACCTGCCTGTTCTTCTCTAATGTTTAACTCCTGAACTGCAGTGAGTCGACGGAGTATAATGGATGTCAGAACCCTAGAAATGACTGGGGTCAAACTAATTCCCCTATGGTTTTCACAACAACCCCGGCCTCCTTTTTTAAATACGGGAACTATTATGGAGTGATCCCAGCACGGAGGGACGGTTTCCGTCGTCCACACAATTTGAAACAGCTGAGTCGAAGCCTCAACTAACACCTCTCCACCTTCTTTAAAAAGTGCCGGCACGAGATCATCTGGACCGGCAGCCTTATTACGATTGACAGCTGAGATGCAATTGCGAACCTCAGTCCCAGCGGGTGGTTCTGAATCTACCGACCAGGGCATTACATCACAAGTTTGTGGTGGCAGCACGGTAGAAGCAGGAGGACAGCTGTATTGACCCTCAAAGTGTTTCGCCCAACGTTCTAACCTTCTGGACTTATTATAAATTAGTGTGCCATCTGCCTCGCTGATGGCTTCACTGACAGACGGTCGCTTGGGACCAATAGTATGGATCAGCTTAAAGAGTTTGCCGTTGTTCCCTGAAGCAAAGGCGGTTTCTATTTCCTTAACTTTTTCCACTAACCAAGCCTCACGATCAGCCTTTAGACTACGTTTCAGTTTCCTACGGATATCTCTTCTAGACTTATTATGTGAACTACCAGGAGGAATCTTCCGTCTGGCTTCTAACAATTCCAGAGAATTCCGTGAGATCTAATGTTTGTTAAACTTATGTACCCCTGTGCCGCATGTTACATTACCTGCTTTCTGAATAGCCTGGGAGATTTGCGTCCAGTAGCTATTAGGGTCTTCGGAGTGAGTATTACTAAGGCAGCTTTCTAAGCTGGTTTGGTACTGATGCTTTACCGATTGTGAAGCCAGTTTCTAAACAGTCAATGGTTGCTGTCGGTGGGGTCGTTGTCCAGCAAAAGAACAAAACGAC
>JTDE01003054.1:23397-71789 GCA_014338405.1 Paragonimus skrjabini miyazakii | reverse complement strand
TGAAGTTTGACAGAGAAGGAATATGACAGAATACTCTCAGGTTCTAACGCTGGACTATGCAGATGCCGTTGTTGTAGCTTTTGATGGTTCGGCGGGAGCAGAGAAAATCTTGGACAGATTGAAAGCGTCACCCTGTCTGGTTGACATTACTTCGGATCCTCTAATTCCAAGGTATTTTATAAAAGCGACGAGACTCTGAGTCTGCTTTTATTCATGCTGGTGATCTGTTGAAGCCAACCAAAAAGGTCAACTGACTTGGATGTTGTATCTTGGCTAATAGCACATCTGATGAGGCGTAGATTGGTGTCAGCGAACTCCAACCGTTTGTGGCATAGGCATGATCTCAGTCTTTTCATGAAGAGTTGAGTGTAACTATGGTCTTACCGGACGACTTCATATCCTGACTCATTCACGCGTTCGATAATTATAGGGTGCACGTTTGGCCGTTAGTTTATTTGTGGCATTAGCGGCATATGGTACGAACAATGTCAACAATGACGAAGTTCGTCGAAGTGTTTTCGATATAGACAGTTTCAGTCGACCACTGAACACTGTGACCTATTCTCAATGGTATTGTTGGCTTGGTTACATCTCACGCAATTATCTCACCGTTTGCGCCGGTTGATTAGGTTGGAAATGGCAGCCTGATTGTAAGCGTATGGCTTGATTACGGAGTAGGAAAGCATTATCAGTGAAACTTGTTTCAGTAGGGTGAGCACATTTGGTTGAGCATGCTGTCTGATATGACGGGTGATAGAAGTCACACGAGCTTGTGTTGCGAAATCTGTGTACCTCGTTTAGTTTTCGGCCTTTTTATTTTACCGTATACAACACAGTTGCTCTTCTATTTTCTGCTTGACGTATACCCCTTTATGTGGCTTTTATTGTGTTAAAAATTTATAGTTTCACCTATGGTGAGAAGCCGTAGGAGTAAAAACAAAATAAGAAAACTAACTAACGTCGTACCAAGCACTCGGTGCAACACAAAATCGGGTTGAAACAATCCCAAACTGCCCAGGTCCTTGAAAAAAACTAACAGGATCATTTCACTCCAGTAATACTCTAATAGGTCAGTTAATCAAACAATACACTGTGGTCTTATGCTGGTAGTAGATAATCTAGTTACAGGACAGTTTGATGCTTGAAGGCTGTTTTCACACCGCATCACATGGGAAGTCCCAAAAGATGTACTGAACGGGAGTGATATTTCGGAGGAATTTTACACTTAGCAGAGCACTTCAATCCAATGTAAGTTGTCTGTAGCGCAGTCGTTTCTTGTATCGAAAAACATACTCTCCATAACATGCGTATTATGACGCAACGGTTTCAGTAAACTTGATAGCAGAGTCATGATAGTTTCAGAGTCTCGCTGTTGCCATTTGTCGGCTATTTTTTGGTGCAAACTCGGACCAACTTGTTGTATGATTGGTTGGAAGAGGTTAGATCGTTGCTGTCGTATCACATTGTCGTTTAAAACTTTACATTCTTGTAGCTCCCAGTTTGCTCCAGTCGTCTTGTCTGAGATGTTTTATCTTTTACCAATTTTCTTTTTAACAATACAACACAGGCTCAGGAGCGTTTACAATCTTTAACCACACTGCAGTTCTTCAATAAATCCAATGAATTCGACATGAGTTCAGTGGTCACGGTTGCATGTGTAGTGGGTGCGGGGTAATTCCTCATCGGTTTACTCATTCACTAGGTGATCTCTGTTACCCTATTCAGAAAATCCGAAAAGTATGGAAATCGGGTACGACTGTTTTTGTGGATTAAGTCAACCGTGGTTAATTTATTCTTTGATCTATATACAACTATTCATGCCTTCGTTGTAGTTCTACTCAATTTGCAAATGCACACGATTTTTTAGAAATGGATATGATAGCAGTTTAGACATGCTTTCGATGATTAACCATGTATATAGCTTGTGAACAACTGTTCAACCCTGCGTCGTTACATAACTTCAGGTTTTCTTTGGGTTACACAATAAATTTCAGATCCCAATATCTTTGTTTCATCATGAACATGACAAGCTAAGATGAAACCTTTGTCGAACGATAAGTTACGTCTTTCAGAGTACTTTATTAATAAGGCAGTGAAGGTTTGGTTAAATTCAGTTGTTAGTCATGACTAGCCAGAATCACAACTTGTAATGTTCATGGGTCCCACCATACATGATATATTGAGTCTCAGGTTAGTACAGTGGAAAGATAATCGCCTATGGTTTCTTGACTATTTGTTAATAGTGACATAAATCAATTTGAGCTTTACAGATATTGAAAAAAATGGATTGACGTAGAACAAACTTCAATGTGACTGAAGAAGCTGGAGTGTATTAAGTCTAGCAAAGAACAACAGAACACAGCAAAACAGCATTTCTTTAGACTTGTACATTCATTGACTTGTGGGAACGAATGAACTTGTAAAACCCGCTATCTTTTGCGTAGGCGAAAACTGGATGAAGATTTAGAGCTCCCAATCGATTCAGTCACGTCCAGTGAGTTGGACACCTTGCTCGAATATTGACAGTTCTTAGCAATAAATAAATTCTGCCTCAGTAAATACCTGCCTCTTCCATACTTCCTTTTCTGACAATAATCCGTTCTGCGTTTACGTTTGTTACATGGGAGACAACCTGCTGGTGGATAGTCTCGTTAGTGTAGAATATTGCGAGATGTTTGTACTGGGCTAACTAGTGATCGAACTTCCTCAGTTTGTCTAGAGGGCAGATTTTCCCAGCCCCATAACTTTTATGGTACATTGTCATTGACAACAAGATTAGCTGGTCTGTACGAATAGGTTCATACATAGTAAAAAGCAATTCAGGATGGGCGGTTACACATACGTAAGTTTATTTATGCGCACTTAAACATGGTTACACATTTTCTAGATCTAGATGCTCTATAACCAGGATCTCTAGATCTCCTCTGTGTAGTTATATTAGTAGTTTAGTGTCACCAAGGTAGCAGTCAACACACGATTAATGGCGAGCTTGCGTAACTATACACTGGCTCATGTTGATTAGTAGATTGCTTTCTAAGGTCCGATTATTAAGAACTTTCAAGTAGTTTTGTTGTGGTTTTGCAGATGCCGAATACCACAGAACTCGCCAATCTACCATGTCGTCGATGAGCAAGAACATGGGTTGTTTGGTAATGTTATATACCACAGGATAAAGTGGAATAAACAATAAATCTAGGATGGATCCTTGCTAGACACAACTGTTTACAGAAAATCGGTTTAGCAGCTGTTTATCCATTTTGTATTTAAACATTCGCCCATACAGTTAACCCTCTAGTCGTTCGTTCCTATCTGAGTTGTGAGTTCTTGGCAGCAATATCTAGCAATGTGGAGATGAGTTACATCAATGGACAGTTCCGCGCTGGCAGCTTTTGACGAAGAATCATAAACAGGTCTACAGTTTATGATGCAATTATATTCCCTAAGAAAGCCATGGCAATAAGTCTACCCTATTAGCCAGACATTCTTCCCGTAAGCTTCGGTTACACAGGATAACTTTGAAATAAGTGTAATTGTCTGATAGTTTCGATATTTTCTGCTATTGACTATTGAACACAAATGCAATTTGGAACTCTTCTGAGGCTTTTGACAGATGGCCATTTGAAAAAGAAAGACCAAACGAACCACTTACTGTTCTGCTAACGTTAGCACAGCTTTTCAAGCTGACAGTTTGAAAGTAACTTCACCAATCTGACTCTAACTGATAACACTCAAAGTCGGAAAACTTAATGCGAGTTGCCCTCCCTGTGCTCACAGCCACTCGTGATGTGTAGTTATGCACACATGCGTGCTATCCACCTCGAGTGTCGACGGTAGTTGCATATGTACCGGTAAATCTGATAAACTTTTAAAGCTGAGAAAAGCCAATCTTACTAACGATATGTACTTTGACTCCAATCTAGAAAATCTTGGGGTGTGTATTCACATTCGGAACAAGATCGAGTTGAGGACAAAGCCTATCCTGTCTTACAACAATCGTGGTATGAGTACACCATATGACGAATTCAGGCTTGCATTCTGTCTGTACTCTGTTAAATGTAGTCAGACATATGATTTTGGCTCTAGAACCTTTGAGTTTTTGTTAGGATGGAGATAGCAAACTGACACATACTAGTTAATAACATCTATAACAAAATCTGTACGATGAGTTGCTATGGAGTCAACGCCGAATGCTACGAAGGTGCTATATAACTTCTTGCACCTTTCGTCATCGATTCTAGTTTTTCTTCTGATAGGTCGTTAGACCATCTTTCTTGGGGATTTTCTATCTGGTGGTGGTTAGTTTACTGTCCTCCTGAATACCATTAACTAATGAAGCTAGGAAAGTGAGACCGTCCTTCCTGTCCGTTTTGTCGGGCTAAAATGACTACTTGCAAGCAGGCTACCGAGGACGGTCTGGAAATGTCCAAATAATTCAGTTTCGTTGAGTGCTTCGATTAATTCTCCGAATTCGGACGATTAAGGTCCTTCACTTTTTATGTGTGAATATAACTTAAACAGAGTAAGCTGTGTAAAGGCTTATACAAAGCTGTGTCCGTCTCACTGTCATCAGAAGACGATTGTTGGATTACGCCCTTGAGGAAAATTACGTTTTGGGTGAGGTTAACAATTTTTCGGGCTGATTCAAAGAGTTTGGAGGAGGCAGATTGACACTAACAACTGTAGACGCATACACTTCGTACTGACTTATCTGTAGCAAATTTGAAATATAATGATACGGTATTTTAGAGCAACTAACCAGGAGGAGATTGATCAGCAATTTGGGGGTTAGGACAAGCCATCAGTCCAATGAGGGGTCACTTTCACAAACGATTGTTTTCAAGCCAACACGATTAACTTGGGTCAACTGATTACGACCTCTTCAGCGAACCGCAAATTTTTCTGTTTAAAATAAAGTAATTGGCATCCGAATGCACAGAATGGAACGATAGAGCGACCAATGGTCAGGATGTGCTTGGCGACTGCGGAACTCTGTTATTCATTTGTTTGGACAACAGTGTTGTCGTTCGATAACAAGGACATCTGCACTTATTTAAGTGAACCTTCTTTAGAATGCAAACAATTCTCGGTTTCGTCTGGATGAATTGGACCCCAGCTGGATAAAATCTGGTAGTTACAGTGACTCCGAAAAACGCATAACCTACCTATCAGGGATACAGGAGGTCTGTAGATGTGAGGTAAAATGAAGAAATGTACTACTGCTCCTTCCGATTTTTTACTGCTACGAAATACTATTACACCGGAGATTCGCGGACATTCGCTTATTCCCTACAACATATTCTTGAGATGCAGAGTACATATCTAGTTTGTTTAAAGTGAAGCCTCATTGGTACAAAACAGTATCAACAGCTTCATTACCAATGAGTGGCATACTGTATGAATCTGTTCAAATTGGTCCAGTGATTGCAAAAACTGAACTGTTTCATTCCCAGTGTAACTAATGATCTCATTGTTTGCTTTAATCTGATCACTTGCCGCTGCGTCCAGTGTCAAGGGGAATCGGCTAGCTTTCTTGCTTTGGTAAGTCGTCAACACATTCACAATAAGTTATCGACAAGGAATGGTATACTTAGCGTAAGTGGGGCAAATTTTACATCTGCCTTCTTTATGTAAATGAACGACCTCTTATAGGTAGGTTCAATGACTATCGTTTATTTTTTCGGTCGCCAAAATTCAGGTGTTTCAAAACACCCTTAACAAAAATCCCTGCAGTCCAAGCCTCAATAGACCACAAAATATTAAAATAAATTCAGTTAGTTTTTTCATCCGAATAATACAGTACGATAATACGAGCACAAAATTATTCTAGTCACTTCTGACGACCGTTACTTGTCTGTCAACTTAATGTTTGTACATCAATCGCTTTTTTCGTTTGAAGCGGGGTTTGATTCACACAATACATCCCACTTTGTTACATCGCTGTTGCGTGTTCTTTCTATAAATGTCCGGTCGTATTACAGAAGCCGGTATGTACTGACCTCACTACTTAAATTCAGAGGTGGCTGTTTAACGCTATCTTGCAATGACTACCTATTCTGAAGGACCTTTGATAAACGTGAACAACAACAAGATCGTTAACAAAATTCTACGAACGCTTTTACCTTAAAAACTGCCTTCTAAATGTTTATTAAAATTTATCGCGCTGATAATGGATAGAATTTTAGAGTCATTCGAAATGTCTGTGTATATGCATAACCGTCACGGCAAGTAAGCTTTGCAGCATTAAACTGTACTGTTAAGTGACCGTGAGATACCATTCGTCACTTGTGAGTGTTCACAATTCAATAAAACAGCATCTAACGAGATAACCATTTTAGCTGATATATGATAAATATTAAGGAAACAGTGTGTTAAACTTTAACATGGCTTGGTTTCCAAATCCAGTAATTTTAACTAGATTAGTTGATATTATTATTGGTCCGTAACACTCTGATCATATACAAACGTATATCATGAATTCAGGCGCGTTGGTCACAGTACACTGAATATCGATCACATTGTAATCCAATAGAAGCCATGAGTCAAATCACAATTGCCTTAGCTCATGAATGAAATGACTATGACTGATCCAGATAGCTCACATTGTAACATACATATAAAGTGACCAATTACTAGTAAACATTTGTATGAGTAATTGTGAGAACAGTGTACGGTTTTGACAGTGGTTTTGTTACTGTAATAACAATCTAATCTGAAGGCAAGGGGACTGTCAGAAGTTTGAGTAATCCAGACGACGTACAATCCGGATTAGAAATCTTTGAGATACTCAACAGTAGTGAACTGGAGTATAGTTATTTCAATATATGGGCCTTAAATCCTACCAAGATTCATTGATTTTAGTAGTTCGAGGAATATGAGCCCATGGAATCTTCGATTTTCTGTATTACACGAAAAATAACTTTTTTAAGGCACATTTAACATTGGAAGTCATGTTTGCGTTCCATGATCTGTATGGGTTTCTTCGAAATCCAATCTAATATGTGGACCTCTTCGATATCACTAATCGTGTCTTCTGCTTCCCTCTGTTCAACGTTCTGGTAAATCATCCTGCCACGTGTATCAATGTTGAAAAAACCATCCTTCCTGCTACAAATTAATGTATAGTTCACTTTGAATTAGGTTTTTTGCAAGGCCGTCCGGCTTGTTGATAAAATGGCCTCCTCTATCATGGTCCTGCGTTCCAAGGGCGTGCGGGCGCACCCACTAGTGATACAGCGAAGGCGAATCCTGGTTAGATTTGCACACGTTACATTCCATTGTAATTACTGGAACAAGCTAACTTGGGTACAGTTGGCTACGATCACGCATGTACGTCTGTATATATTTTGCTTCATAGCTGCATCTATGATGGTGAGTCATTGTTGTTGATGAACATCACAAAGAGGGTACAAACGAAAGAGGTTTCTTTTAAGTTCCCAACCTATTTCTAAGTTGATATGCACAGAATATAAAATCAGTTGATGGAAAAAAACATTTGCCATCTCTTAGATCTGTCTTCGAAAAAACTGGTGATCAAGACGGCAAGAAGATATATATTGCGAGATGCAAGCATTTCGCTTATTCTCATCAATCGATTATGTAATATATTCGGTTATACAGATTAAACGTATGGTGACAAAACAGTGAAAGGAACGAACATCATGTCGGTGAAATCGGGGTTGGGCAAACGGTTTCATTGTCGTGGTGACGAAGTTGATCGCACCAGCATCTTTTACCAACACAGGACCGGTACGTGGGGCTGGATTAACAACGCCACTGAGACCGCCAACACCCTAGGGTTGTGGTTGCGCAAAAGAACCATAAGCGAGTTGACGGGGTCAACCACATGACCCAGTGTGATTAAGAGTTTCGCGATCGAAGACGCCGAATATCTGTTCGAGTGTTGCTATACTGACCCACGTTGAGTCGTTGTTTGTACTAGCCACTTGAGAATATGCTCCGCCTTTCTCTGTCGTAAGTTTCGGTCCATTTTGCTGATGTATGAATCACTGCAACCGCAAGTAAACTGGTGGATGATATGAGAGATAGATTTTTCCGAGAAAGAACAAACTGGGCACTGGAGACTCATCCTGCGGATGGAAAACAACAAATACGATTCCGTCGCGGGATATGTGCGATCAATGGCCGATTTCAACTTTCGACTTACATCGGCAATACTTTGGTCTCCTGTATAGGGAAGGCTTATAAAAGCCAGTTTCTTCGGCGTTGAATTTGGTTGAATAATGGCCACTCGTCCCTTGCAATGAATTTAAAAAGATAGGTTACCCATTCGCATGCAGAACACTCCCCAAGAGCTCCTGGACAGACTTTTGGTCGGCTGTCTTGAGGAAATGGATAAACAAACTCTGTTTTTCAAACGAGTGATTGGTTTTAGACATCAATTCCTTTTCTCAGCAGAGTTTTTTCAAGAATTTATGTATTCCTGTAGCTTTTAGGGAATTACCGACGTCAAACACCTCTGTGCCAGTGACTAATATTCAGTCGACTTGGCATTTGTGGTGCACCAAGAATACTGTGCGATGGTTAGTATTGAATCGTCCCTTTTGGTACGCGCTCAATCGCTTGATTCAGAACCGAGAAACAGAATAGGTGCGGCAACAGCGTTTATTGGGAGGACAAGACGAGTCAGAATAAGGCCACAGAGGCTCTAAATCTATAGGACGAAATGAGTACCATACATGGCCGACAAGATGCATAGCAAATCAATCGAGACGATCATATCTGGCAGTCAGAGCGTTAGAACAAATCACGTTATAGGGGGCATCAGAAAATGAACGCGATAGAACAGTTCAGATAACGTACGGGCGTTCGATCGCGCAGCTGCAATCTGATTACCTGAGTGAGAGTGATTAGCTGAGTGAGTTAAAACACATCAATTCATTCAAGGCCGGTTAGACCAATCGATATGACGTGATTGGCCTTTGTCGCTTCGTTAGAAGATGCGTCTCCTGAGAGTTTGCCTTCGAGTTATCTGACTTTATGAGTTTAACCTGTAATCAGCTGAAGTTTTAATTTCGTTTTGCTTGCCGTAAATACCCAGCCGACATCTTTCGTTACTGTCATGATTCAGCGAAGCATTATCGAAAACAGACATCCAACACACCTCGCATTCCATCGCTCATATGGGCGCTGTTTGATCGGATTCACGAATGGCTTACAAATTGGAGGAGACCGATAAGTATTCATAAATTTAATTCTATGTTAAACGGATTGAAAAAAGGTCGCCGGTTATTGCCGTGACTTCACTCAAACTGGCTGCATGGGCGAAAAAGTGAGTGTGTGGAGGAAAAACAAATACTAGGAGAAAAGGTAAGACGGTTTCGAGAGAGAGGGAGTATAGTAAAATCTTAAACATATCCCAAGAGCAATTTTAACATTCAGCAAGCAACATCTAACGGGAAAAAACTATGAAACCTCGAATATTGATTCTGTCTTTAGTTGCTATTCTTATAACCCAACTAGATGGATATTCGAAGCGGTTTTCTGAATATGTCTGTTAAGCTTGCGTTTGAAGTCGTCCACTTGTGATACTTTCACGTCACCTTGCTTATGTGTTCTAGATTTGGTGCGGCCGGACCTCGAAGAAGCGCTGCCTAGGAGTCGAATTGCCAAGTTAACGTATAATTTTCAGGTGTTCATTCTATCTAAATGCAAACTCCAAAAGAGGCAGTATTATCAGTAACTGGTACCATGTTTTATGATGAAGTCGCCTCTAACAAGGCAACGAGACAAAGGGAAGTGTTGAAATTTAAGCAAGTCGTTTGATTACAGCAATAACCTGTTTCGCCACCCCGGATATGAATACTGAATGTTTTGATTAGCTTTAGGTCCGTTGGGTTTTGAGGAGTACAGGAAAATTCTCACCAAACTTTCTGTTACTGTATAACTTGAATATAAGCCGGAATATTCGCCTTTATTACTAGACGATAAGTAAACGCGTTTGCTTGACTCAAACTACTGAACCATCCCCAACATATTAGTAGATAGACGGGTATACAGTAACTGTCGTATTCGAGCAAAGTACTATATTATACAATATTTGTTGATTGAAGTACTATATTCTCATCAGGTTTAAGTGACACGAACCTGTTGCTTAACAGATCATTACTCACAAGCGAAAGTGGTTGAGCGTTCACATAACGTGGGGTCAGTGGCGCAGTGGTAAACACGGTTGCCTCATGAACAGTATGTCCGTGGTTCTAGTCCCAACAGTGGCGATGATATGCACTACTGACGAGCTCTAATGAGAGCGAAACTTGAGTCTAGTGCTTCTTTTCGGAAGGGGCCGAATGGAGGGTCTATGAGGATGCAACAGCTGCGATCAATTGTGGGTGATGTTCAACTTGAAGATAAATAGAGTCTAATGCTTTTTAAATTTTATCACTCGAAATAGTTAGAAATGAGTGAAACTGGTAATGGCAAAGCTGTAGCTCGTAATGCAAATGGCATGACCTGGGGGAATTGTCTAAAATGTTAAATAAATGGGGATTGTTGAGTGCACAAAACCACAATCTCTTCAACTCAGTTAACAAGTCTACCTCTCACGGTACATATAACGTATGACCTGTTAACTCATAGCCTCAGTTGTCTAAGATAACTCACATGAATGTTTTGTCTGACTTCGCTTCATGAAGTGATGGTTGTATTTACAGAACTCTTGAATTTTATAGTGCTTCTCAACTGTACTCATATTCACCCTATCCAGAAGAGGTGTCCGTATGTAAGGGTTGGGGTTACAGTCTCGTATACCACTTTGGATGGCTAAACTGAGTGTTTATTGTCGATCGATTCGTAACATCTGCATCGTCTAATTGAAATGTTCCCTACATTTTTCGTTTTTTCTACCTCTGTCGTTGTATTAAATGTACTAAAAGTCAGCTGTACATGTCACTCAACACGTGTTTCAGTCACCCGCTCCACTCTTCAAATTGCGAAGTCGTCAAAGTGAAATGTACCATCTGCCATTCATTCTCAGAATTTCTAACCTATGGAATTCTGTTCTCATTTCACCTTGCACGTTTTTCAAACATTCTCATATGGATAAACCACAATACTTACAAACATTTTTCAACTGTTTGGAGGCGAAGAATTTGAAATTTATTATTGTTTGCATAGTGTTAATGAGTTATAGATTACCTATTTTTTCTATAAATTCGTCTGATATACTATGTACGGAAAGCGATTTTCAAATCAAACTGAATTTACTGCGAACGTTTTCCAAATTTATAACAAAAGACATGCTCCTAAAAGCAGACATTGTTATTGGAAACGTAATAAAAGACATTACTGAAACGTTGTTTGTGTTATTATATGTATTGTGTGTACCGTATTGTACAACTAGGTTATTCAGTAAACCCAGTTTTTATATCCACTGAATTAGGAAAGTTTTAATGTGAATACCAGATGGTCATTGTTTTGCGGAGCAATATATGTTAATTTTATACCTTCACTGCAGACATATCGTCTGTTGCAAAATGAGGAAAGTTTTTGCTCATCGGTTGAACTAAGGTAACGTATTTCACAAAGATATTGAAGATGTACGCATTAGTATTCCAAACCATCCCGGGGTGCAATCATTAAGTATTTATGTTGTATTAGATCGTATGATCAAAACGAATTTGCTTTAACAGTCAAGCCACTTGATGAAGCCAGATAGACATGAACGTGTGTGTACAAATGAAACAACATGCCTACTGATAAAAAATGAAATGACTCTTGAACAAAATAAAGTTTGTCAGTTTAAAGGGATCACAAACTACTGAAAGAAAATAGTATCAGGAAGTAGAACTGAACAAAGTCTAAAAAAATAATTCAGCGAGTGATGTCAGAAGTAAACGTTTGGCTTTGGAAAGTTGGTAGAAATGCGCAACTAAAATATTTTATTACACATAAGATTTATCAACTAACATCTCAAAATGAGAAGAGAGGAACTCGCTGCGCAGAAATTCCCGTTCACTGTCGCCGTGACTAGTAGAGTTAAAAACGGCATGTATGCTTCAAACAGTGCCACGGGTGAAGCCAAGAAAAGGATGTGTAGTAACACAAAAATGAAATATAACAAAGAGGGTTTATTGTAAACGACACACTGGTCACATGTCATCGTCATCATAGACAGCAATACATCAGTGTTCACATATTCCACTAAGCTATCAACAGTCTATATTTTTCTCGCCATTTCTTATATTTATCTTCAACTTCCCGATCGAACAGTTTTGCCGAATGCCAACATGGACACAATCCTGATATCTGTCACTTAAAATCCATAAAGATTTTGGCTAACATAACTTGAAAATTAATCATGACTTATCACATCTTCCGTATCCACAAAGAACTTTCAGCCTACTCTTTCGGAAAACAAGTACTAGACTCCAGTTTTGCTCTTATTGGAACTTGTCAACTGTGCATATCCCAGCCGTCCACGATAGTTAAATTCTGGCACCCTTCTTTGAGTCAACTGTGTTGGCCAGTGCACCAGTGAGTACATAGCAGACATTAGTGAATTGTTGTCTTGAATTTTCATCACTTTCGCTTGTTAAACCAATTGTTTTATTTCGAAATGATCAATGTGCAGAAAACTTGAAGTTCTCACAAATTCGATCTAACCACATGAATAACATTTCCATACACCATGTGTGCTCTACCGGCTTAGCGGTGACCCGACAGGAATGACCTAGAGATTTCAAGCCTAGACTCAGTTACTCATGTTCCACTGTGTCATGCGAAAAATATAAAAGGATTCGGGTAATAGGCATCCTTGGCGCGACTTCTCAAACGGGTTAGGCTGGAATTTACTTTGCCCTTCGGAACATAAAAATGCGTCGTTGGCTGCATTTTAGTGTTGTGTTAAGAAAGACGTGGGGAATTCTTTCACTTCCTTACATGGAAGAGCAAATTTCGACAAATTTCCGAGCGAATTTTCATATCCCGTCAACCTCGGTTAACCTCCAGTCGATTAAAAAGTGTAGAGGTCATGACACCACCTGTAACGCAGTTTGAACAGCATTTCGTATGTACGCGCGAAAAGTTAACCAAAACTCAACACTCTACTCTCTGGTCATAAAAAGACTAATCAGTTAATTTGTTCTACGTTTCAAGAAAAACTAGAGAAAGTAATTAACTCGAGCAAGAAAGAATAATCCAGAGTTCAATTATGAATAACAATCGGGGTAACATTGTCAACGCACACTTTGTAAAACCACTCTGGTATCACCTACACGCAAAACCTCAGACATAATTTCTTATGTTCCTTTTCATATGATTTCAGCCCGATTGGAAGGTTTTCGATTTCTTGTCATGAGTTAACGTCAACTGTTTCCCTTCTTCCGATAGTTAAGGCAGCGTGAGCATTATCCACATGTTGTTGGACGTTTCGAATGTGACAGTTCAGCCTTGCATAGTATAAAGTCACCTGCGCGGCGGCTAACAAAGTAGTCTCACGAGCACTTCGACTGAGTACTATATACTGAACGAACAACAATATGCACTACCGAAGAAAAATAACGAGGGTTAAACTCGATTGTTTGCTTTTTTCGAAAAAGGTTGGTTGAAACTGAACTCACAAGCCCATACAACGATTACGGTGGTCGAGATTGTGTCGACTTTTCACAAAGAAAATCCGATCTAACGCTATCTCTTCCAAGCATTTAACCAGGCATATCTAACCACTTGTTTCTGACGGTTAGTTGGGTCTTGACTCAGAGGTTTATGTCACGTCGTGCTAGTTTGATGGTTCTACGAATAACCGCTTACCTACTGTAATTTGTTCGATTAATTCATACATCACCTTTTGACAGCCTAGCTAACTTTCGTCGGTTTCAAGTCTCTTGATTGATCGGAAGAAGCCTGTTGGGTATCAGTGTTATAATATAATTCTAAATATAATTATAACAATTATATTGAGGCTGTCTACTTATTCACCTGGTTGATTTGTTCAACAGTACCGTGGCCTTATGATTAGTTGACATCTTTGGTTTATCGCTACTTGTTGCCTAATGTCTTTGTGGAAGATCATACATCAAGCGTGCACCCCACGTAAACCCAAGTCGCACATACGCACGCATACGCTTATAGACAAAACAATTGACCAGGGTGAGCTAGAATTGAATCACTAACTCGGGTCCGGCATTCAAATGACGTGGGTCTCACTTGTCCGATGTTTACACTTGTGTCTTGATTCTTGCATTCACTCGTCTGGGTGACCTTTGCAGATCATCATTCATCCTCTGAATAATCGATTCTCCTAGGAACCCTCTGTAACTGTTACAGCCCCACCTGAGTAGATATGACTGGATTACCTGTCACATTTTGAAAAAAATTAACCATAATATCAGTATGGGGTTATTCTAAAAAGTGTAGTAATACCGTCGTAAACCGACTCAAACGCCCATAGCACTGTGTCACATCATCGTCTATAAACATTCGACTATACAAAACGCGTGACATTGATGGTGAATGTTCTAACAGTAAGTCCCCATAGGTTCAACCACTGAGTGTGCAACCCACTCTTTGAATATGGCCAAGTAACGGTAACTGGACTATTGATTTACCATCATTCTGCAATGTTTGAGGCTCCATGCCGCCTTTGGGTGGCTCTGTCTTAAATCTGTACAAGTATACTCTCCCGTTCTAACTTCTGCGTTCAAATCGTGACTGAGAAGTTCACCATCCAAACATCGATAGACAATCAAAGTTTGGTCTGACAATCGGTATGTTGAGCTCGATGAAACTGTGTCAAGTTGACTGGGGTTGCCCTTGGTTGAATGAACTTAATTCAATTTTCATTCATTTGTGTTGTTTACGCTTCAAGGCCGCCTGTGTGCCCCACACGCGCTGAGATTCCAGCTGCATTCTGATTGGTCGTGCCTTCTACGACCAACGACTCATCCGTCCATGCACATAAGAATGACGCTACTGCTTGTAAATGCGGCAACATAGTATGTACTTCTATTGAATCACGAGTTCTCTCTACCGTTGTCATAGCCTGTAAAGCTTACTGTTGGCTGCACCCGAATAGGATTACAAGAATAAGCGAGCACTAATAACAGTGAAACGATTGTTTAATTTACCCTGAATGGGTCGTTATACAGGTGGTGCACATTTACAAACATGGCAAGCTGTGGTTGACGGCAGCACCCCTTCCATGTCAGGGCTAAATCATTTAACCGATGTTGACAGCTCCTGAGTTATTCTGTCCAATAGTATGCTATCTGAATGGGAAAGTAAAAGTTAACTTAAGTGATATTTGGTTTACATCAATCGAAACTCAATTACTGTACCTGAGAGTTTGCATATAGACATTCTGTTTTTCCTACTATGAGGTCAGTGGTGTTCCCTTATGAGAGTGTGGTTCGTGTTCACCTCCCGAACTAGCTTTAACGAGATTGAGACTCTAGTCTAGTGCTTCTATTTTGTAGGAGGCTTGACATAATGTCTGTGGAAACGCGGACGGTGTCATCAGTTGTGTGATGTT
Organism: Paragonimus skrjabini miyazakii; assembly: GCA_014338405.1. Classification (NCBI taxonomy): domain Eukaryota; kingdom Metazoa; phylum Platyhelminthes; class Trematoda; order Plagiorchiida; family Troglotrematidae; genus Paragonimus; species Paragonimus skrjabini miyazakii. Next base: position 56,302 of record JTDE01003054.1, on the reverse strand, counting down.
CAAGTTATACAAGTGTAGTGAGGACGAGCGATCGCACTACATTACTCACACCACTAGTATTCAGTAGTGGAGTAGGAGCATGAATTTTTGACACTGAAGTAACTGTAGGTAAAATATGAGAATAAACTTCAGAATGGAACATGTCATGAAATGGTTCTCGGTACATAGAAGAACTGAGCATCGGCGCCCTTGGCAACCATGACGTTCTGAGATCAGTGCCGTACGCAGATGAATGGGTTTGTTTGCTGAAGCGCACAACTCATCTGTTGATATTGTGAATAGATAACCCTAGGGCCATCTGATTTCTTGGCCCACAACACAAGTACTAATTGTTCATTAGTTACTGATGTGTGGTAGGTGATTTTGATTTCCATATTGACTAAACATCACTTACAAATGATTGCAGCTGTCGTATTCCCATAGACTTTCCAGTTCAAAAGTTGTTTGAAACCCAAGAGTTTCCAATCAGTCTACAACATATTGGAACTCCACGGTTTCAAGACTGACTTATGCTGTATAACCGTGGCAACAGTGGTTCTATCCATACACGTATTCCCGTAGATATAGTAGTAACCATGACTTTCTCTTGTATGGTAATTACCTTTGTTTAACGAGTAGCATTAAACGACGCAAATTTGTCACCACTTATCGCAAAACCCACAAAACTTATTATGTATGCTCATGTGACGATGCAGAATGAGGAACATTTTGTGTGAAAATCCTACGCACATTTTATGGTTTAGCTAGAACATGAGTAGAACGTTATGTAATTACTGTGTTACATATGTTACCATAAATGCTTCTGATTTATAAATGAGTTTGTACTGCTTATCGATTAACAGAGCATGACAGTAATACTGTGTATAATGCGGCATGCTTAATGTTGTAATGCACAATTTAAACTAGTTTTATTTTATATCAGGTAGGCACTTTATTGACAGGCATATCAGCTGAGGAAGAAGTGAATATATAGTAGACAGTTACAACCAGCTTACGCACGGAGGTTGAAACAGTTCAGTTTATACATGAAAACATCCTTTCTAATCAGGAATGACGTCCCATATCAATACATAGGGTTGTCCAGGAGTAATAAAAATCTTTGTATTTGTGAATAGGAGTGGCTGAACTCAGTTGTTGATCACGTGATACTAACTGAGTTTAGAAAATGAATTCAAAATACTGGTCATGATAAGAACCAACTGAGAACGTTGGGATGCAAAGGAACAGTTCATTATTTTGGTGTTAGTTCTTAGCTATTATCTGTTATAAGCAAATAAGGTGACCGTGTCATCACGGAACACTCAATGAGCATGTCAGATTTTGTTTTCGTTTTTTGTTGTCCAAATGAGACGACGTTTCCCAGTGCAGTTTATTTCACTTCATGAGTTCACATGCTTGTTCTAGAGAAAGAGAGAAGGCAATTCATTAATAATGCTTCGTTATTGATTAGTCGGTTACATTATTTTAGGTGGTTTACAGGTGAATAGAAAACGTTTTTATGTACAAAGAAATACATATGCTTGGGAAGGAAAACATTTATGCTGCTATGAAGGACGAGCGGGCACAAACACACAAACGTAAACTGTCGGTGACCAGTGTGAGCATTTTTTGGGGATGGTCAATAGAGGTATGGATCCGACTGACCCACCAACCTTCTCATTCAGATAAGGCTTCTGGCTAGCCCACTCCGAAAAGGAATACTTGACTGGAGTTTCGCTCTTAATGAAGCTCATCAGCAGTGCATATCTGCGTCCGGACCAGAATTTGCATTGCGATTCTCGCGCTTGTAAGACTATCATGTTAATCACAACACCAGTAATGTCATGTTGGTCTTGACCGAATGATCCTTTCCAAACGTTTAAACACAACCTTGTATGGAAATTGTTCAGTTTGTCCGACTATTTCGAAAGCTGAATGAACAGAATCGCCCTGTTCAATTTAATTGAGAACTCCGCGATCAGAACTTCTCAGTTAAGCTGTAATCACAGACTACATTCAACCAAATGTACATGGTCTGAATCAGAAGTAAAAGATTGGTATGCACTTGTCGATCGGACAGAGTTCTTGAACAATTCACAAAGTAAAACGACATGGTAGTTGACCTACAGATCCCATTTGTTAAAATTTTCCGCGTTCACACTGGTCATCTTCTTTTGAACAATTAGTTGAGGAGTGGATATTTAATCGTTTGTTTTTCGTTTAAGAGGAAGAGGTTTGCTAATAGGTGCTCATGTGAAATGTACTACAGCATTTATATGACTCATTGTCTAGTTCAAAGTGTAATCCAATTGAGATTCAGGGCATAAGTGTTGTTCTTCATCCTTTCAGTTTCTTTGTTTATTTACATACGCGAACAACGCACACTCTAATCTTTAGTGTTTGGCTCTCGGTAATATGCATTCAGCTAAGATGAATGAACTTGGTTGAACTAAGCGACTAAACGAACTATAATCAATTGTTTATGATGGGTTTACTGAAATTCTCGGTATTTTCCCTAATCCTTTAAATGTTGTCTGAAACGTCGCTTGTAAAATTCCTACCTACAAAAGAAGTCCAATTAGTACTACACTAAACCACGAGGACACTTGCGAATTCCAACGGATTACTTACTTCTACTTAACATTAAAACTGGTCCAGAAAGTGTTAGTTAATCGTATGGACTTCGACATTGAATCTGAGGAAAGATTTCGAGTTCTACATAGTTTATCTTGTTCCGTCCTCGACTCTAATATTTTAGTTATAGAGCGTTTTGTTTCTTCTTAACAGCTACCTTAAAACTTTGCTTTCGAAGCTAAATTAATGTCTGAATAAAGGAAGCTTTATTAATGATAAATAGATTGAGAATAACACAACGTTTTATGTAAGTTATAATACTCTACGTTTCAACCACCTCGGGTGGTCTTCCTCAGGAATGTTGTAATCAAAATCACATTATATTAAAATATACCCTGAATACTGTCAAAAGTCGGTACACTCGTTCACATGTACAAATTAACTGAGCCATTATGTAACGTGTATTTTCTTTGTTTTATCTACAGCTGAACGACCAGCCTCCCTAATAACAGTTTAAATAAAATAGGGTGATAATCTGAGGGTTTATATTTGATGATAGTTCCTCTTGTTTGTTTTGTAGAATGACCCTATAAATCAAGTTACCTGGTTTGCTATTCATTATCGGATTGATTATTACTGCTAAATATTCAACTTTGTTAAAATTGTTGCATCCACTGTTGTCCATTAGTAAGGAGGTAGTTCCAAAGTCCACTTACTTCGGAAATATTGAAGTTACTTTACCGCCAGGTTCAAGCTGAGAATTTCGTATAACAACTGCATTTATTAAGACGCCAAACTCATAGTTTATAATGCTGATGAGTAGTCGAGGATTTGGTTAACTTCAAGTCACCATATCCTAGTCATGGCAAGGATATGCTGACTACTTATCACTACTCCAAAATATCGCCTAATAGGTTTAATGAGATCGGATATTTCGACCAGTCTTGGAAGTCTTAATCGTGGAATTAGCGATTGGAGTTACCAGGCAGTAAGTGTGTCTTCTATTGAGACGATCGATCAACCGGATCATTACTCACAAGCAAAAGTGGTTGATAATTCAGTCATACCTAGTGTGAAGGCAATGGCGCAGTGGTCAACACACTTGCCTCATATCATATACTCTGTTTCCGAAAAAGTTTTCAACACTTTGGTTTATAATTTCATTTTCGTCGACATTCTCCCATAGTGGTCAACTGTTTACCCGTAATTTTGCTCGTGTTGCTGTTTATACTGCCAAAGATCATTGGAGTAAGATTGTTCAGTCACATATTCGAATGTACTGATACCGTCAATATAACCATAACTGATGTGAATATATTAAGGTGCATTGTTCTTAACGCCAAAATTGATGAGAATAATTTCTGACACTACCTATCCAATTTTGTTGTAAAAATCTATCTCAATCCATTTGTAACATCTACTCACATTACCTGTTGGGGAATACACATTTAACAGTTGACTTTGATTTACATTTGCAGAAACAATAGAAGAAATAATATGAACTACACTTTTACAACGCCACCTATCCCAACAATTTACTACTTAACCCACACCCAAGACATTTTGTTCTGAGAGGCATTATTTCTCGAAACCTACAACACAGAAAAATATCATAGTAGCTTGGTTAGTCAAAACAACCTCAACCACATGTCGTAAGTGTTGGATAAAATTTTATTGCTACTTAAGACAGCAAGTGCATACAAATCAGCAAAAATCATCTGAAATGTAGTTAAGGCTTATGACTGAAGAAACATCCTGCAGATAATGTATCAAATTCTCTGTTGTTCAACAGAGAAGGAAGTGAATTACAAGAATACCAAACACAGAACAGTAATAAGCGTAACTTAAAGTCACTTAAAGATTTGATCTTGAGTAGTGAGAAACATTAACACAATTTACAATACGTGGCGGTACTTAATACAATTCAAACCTGATAGACGCGCAATTTCATCGAAACTTGGCACTTGAAGTAAGCTTCACTCAATAGACAGGCTGAGCAAAAAATAATCTACAAACCGCTCAGCTACCGAAACCAAGCAACAGCTAGCAGTGTCCCATCAACGGATATGATAATGAACACGAAACGCTCCGGGTACTACACATAATCCGGCTTTCAGTGCTGGACCTTTGACGGTTTGATCCCTCGATCTTTATGTGGCTGACAAGTTATAAGTGTTTATCGTTGATTCCTAATTTTGCCTATTTGAATTCCGATGATCATTATAACATTGGGTGCCAAAAACGATAAACCAGCTTCGCACAATAATGCACTGAAGATCACACCCAATGTAGTGAGAATGAACGATCGTGTTATGCTACTCACGCCACTGTTATTCAGTAGTGGGCGCCGGAGCATAGATTTTGGCATTGAAGTAATCGCAGGAGAAACACAAGGAGAAACATCGCAGTGCAGCATCGCATGAGATGGTAGTTGGCACGTAGGGGAACGTAAAGTAACTGAGCACTGACGTCCGTGGCAACCGTGACCGACTGGGTCCAGCACCGAATGCAAATGAGTGTTTAGTTTGTGATCTTGTTGAAACGCATAACCCACCTGTTGCTTTCCGGAATAAATAAGCCTTGTGCCATCCGCGTTCTTGCCTCACAACACTAGTACGATGTTGAAACGTTTGCTAGCTAATAAGTCGTCCTGTAGAACAACTTATAGCCAACAGTTACAGATAGTTCTGACCATAATAAAAAATGGCTGATATTTTCTTGACACTGCTAAGGAAGTAGCTGAACATTTCAAATATGTCTTTCATGGCGGAAACCGCCACGTTAACTCCAGATTGTTTAGATTTACCCGGATGCAGCTGGTATGTCGGAAAGATTGGATATCATCAGCTGAATCTGACCATAGTATGCTAATTTAGGTCGCGGTGTTTGTTATGTAGCAGAATCCTTGTGAAACATCAAATGACCTAGTCTTGTGTGCCTGCCTCGGCAGTTAGCGCTCACTTCTGCTATGCACTCATACTGATACAGCCGTTGTTCGTTTGTGAGTTTTTGTAAATAGTTTCTTTCAATTTAAATGAGTGAGCAGCATTAAACTGAGATTCCTGGTTATCAGTAAACTGGCTTACATCGGAAAACTAATCGTTTCCCATTTGTTTCAAGTATTTTGTCACCACCTATTTAAATAATCACTATGCTTTGTCTGACAAAACATGGTCTCGTCTACGCAGCTAGTTTACATGACTGACTTTTCGAGCAGTGTTCTGTCGTCATACCTCGTCACTGATTGTTATCGCACGTACTCCGTCGTCCTCTCTAGTTCACTTACAGCTCACCACCCACACAAGTGCCACGTGAATTGTCCTCCTGATGTTGGGTGGTTGACCTCAACAAATGTGTACTTTAGTGGTCGAGTGGGTAAGCCTGGTTGGACGCAGTTATTTTAGTGGACGGCCAATCGGAGAAACCAGACCGAATAACAAAGAAAATAAACAAAATCAAATACTGGATTACTAGTTCTTTGAAGACTTTCTGAAGTAGTAACAGAAATAAGTCGCGAAATAATCAGACGAATAAAAATTGCCATGAAAAAATTTGATCGAGTTTCATAGTAGTGGTTAGTCAGAATAACCACAACTTCAATGCTGTTTCAATTTAGTCTGATTCCGTGGGTGATCAGAGCTGCAACCGGATTAATTCCTGAGATCAAAATGCTTTTTAGGTTTCCACGTCGTGTTTAAATGCTAACGGAAAAAGTACACACGGTAGTGACCGTTGTGAATTATGCAACCCTGTTCTTAGTCTTTGTGGTAGATTTGTGTGTTTGGGTGATCAATGAAAATGTCCGACAGCTGCCACCACCATCTCAACCAACAGATTTTAATCCTAATGAATCCATTAGAGATCGTTTCCGTCAATGTTAGAAAAGACTTTAAACTTGAAGGTGTTTCTCACATCTACCGTGTACTCATCTCTGAACCCATTGAAAGCAGTTCATAATGCTAAACAGGGCAATCACCAGATACTAGCTAGTGAATGCTAGAAACTAGCCTTTTCAAGAAAACAATTTACGGTTGGTAAGATCAGCAAGAGATACTGTTGTGGAATCTGTTTAATCTAATAGAAAGTCAGTTGTGCAAACTGCTGTTTTCCACAATTTTCATCAAGCTTTTAGAATTACGTGAGGATTATGCGAACTGTATATAGAAATCAGAACAGTTCAACTTAATCGAGAGAGATCAGAGACATGTAACGGATCACAATATACTGAAGGATTGCAAGTGTGTTGGTGAATACGTGAGTGTCATGCGCGTGTGTCCTGAGAAACATATACGACGGTATCAAATGGTTCAGGCTTGCTCGGGTTTCAAGTGGCTACAGTGTAATTGACCAAGAGAGGTGGGGGTTTTGCATGAGCTGAGTTTGTAGAATCTCATGGCAATGACTTCGGTCGCTGGTCACAGATGCACCCTGACAGCCCTGGAGTTGGCTTGTAGAACCTTAGAGACGATTCTGAAATCTTCATCCAGCATTATTTACTGGTCGGTATCAATCATTTTGGAGCCAACCGCTTTGGCAATGGGCTTTCTCGAATCGTTGGGAAGTCACCTTGGATGATTTGCACGAATCTTCCCCGGTATCCGCGTTGTGGATCTCCCGACGTAACCGACTTCGTAACGACAGTTGAGAGAATAGACACAAAGTGACGAAGAAAATTTAGATAGGCTGTATTTGAGGTGTGGCACCAGTACTGTGGAATATTATCTGTCTGTTGTTTTGTATGACAGGTATGCAGTTTCTGCCTATATACTCGTACAAATGGGTCATTCCTAACCACATCACAGATGTATTTGTCAACAGAGATTGTTTTGAGTTGATAGATCGACCCAAAATCAGTTGGATAAATTACACAAGAAGCTGATTCGAAACACATCGATGTACATGACTTCGGCGTGAAAGTTCGATTACTATTTGATAAGTGAAACAGACTCTGACCGTAATTCTTAGGGCCCATTTAACTGGACCATCTGAATTGAAAGTCAAGTAAATACAAGCGAAAGTGGTTGAGCGTTCACATATGATATTTCGATCGTGCCTAACGTGAGGTCAGTGGCGCAGTGGTAAACACGGTTGCCTCATGAACAGCGTGTCCATGGTTCAAGTCCCGGCAGTGGCGATGATATGCAATATTGACGAGCTCTAATGTGAGCGAAACTCGAGTCTAGTGCTTCTTTTCAAAAGGGGCCGACTGGAAAGTCTATGGGGATTCGACAGCTGCGATCAATTTTGAGTGATGTTCAAACTGAAATACAAAGACACCACCGAAAGATACCAACAGCTTCTCTTTTGATGATAGAAAAATGTGAGAAATTTGTGAATTTGGTTGCATACCATTGACTTCACTGCTTTTAATTCGTAAAGGATAAAATCGAGTGGATTGAGCTCATCTGATAGCATGTGTCAAATATGTGATGAAAATTAAAAAGGAGTTGAAGGGTTTTGGTTGAGCATACACTAACATACTTTTTGGTTTATGTAGGTAAAAAATAGCATATGAAATCATAGATTAGAAACATTGTTAAACAACATATCTGCATCATGTTTACTTGATGTTCTATCTATACATTACATTGTAAACTATCCTGTTTCGTTGAACCATGACGAACTTGTGACAGTGAAATGGCTAACCACTTGTTGAACTAGGTGTCCAGTGGGTTGGTCATCGCTTTGGTCGTGTAATAAGTATGTTTGGCATTTTCCTTGTCCAGAAACAAATACCCCAACTCAATTTTAATTCTGTCTGAGTTTATCAACAGTGCGTCTCAATATCTGGACAATGTATTTTGGCTACTGAGATAAATGTACCGTCAAATGCAAACAGAATCTTGCACATATTACCCCTATAGGTCATGCTGACAGACCTATAAGTTTGTTAATTTTCCAACCTACGGGTTATTTTGAATGCCTATATGAAAACCGTACTTAGCTTCCGATAAGATTCACTTACTCCTATAACCCTAGTTCACCAAACTTACCACGTGATCCCTGCGCTTCATTTAGATGACATGCTGACTCACCTGGGCGTTCAATGTTACCTATGATAAATCGTGTACACATGTCCATACTGTATCATCTGACAGAAACGCACTTTACTGACTTGAGTCAAATAATTCAACGAACTCAGAATTTATTACATGCAACGGAAAAGAAACAGAATGGAGTATCGTCCAGCCATGAATATTGATTTTCACTAGCTGTGGTTATAGTCATGCTAATAGCATCGTAGTGAGTATTCCAAAACGGGATTAAATACATCAGAGTGAGTGTGAGAGGGATTTACATCTAGCATTATTCCAGGTGTTTGAATACGTCAAATTTATCTTTAATTAGGCATATAAGACTGTGTTAGCATCACTTAATTCACGCTAGCGTATGAACAATTGTATTAACAAGTAAAAGATGTAGTTCGATGAACTGGCATGTTGTGAAGAAATCTGAAAGCAATGAGTTTCTTGATTACACACTTCAACGTCACAGGCTTGGTGAAGTTGCTTGAATAATGGTCAGTCTGATTACCGATGTGGGTCTTCCACTGATACGATAATGACTGTGTACTGTCACGTTATCAATATAGCCAGTAGGCTTAAAGTTGTTTACATACTCAGTAATCGACAAATTCTTCTGTTTACCTGGGCTGTTGATAGAATAGTGGCCAGATGACGAAGCCGTTTACCCTTGTCTACTACCAGCGTAGAACGCCTTTCCTGGAAAACAGTCAAACTGTGGTCACAAAACACATGCTAAAAGGGAAGGCGGTTGGGTTTGCAAACGCTCCATGTATTTCCAGCAGTATTCACAAACCTAAAAGGGATTTAGTTCTGCTCTGGTCTGGTACAAACGGCAACAACCTAGTGATGAACAGAAAGGCACTGGATGAATCCACACTTACTCGGCAACATTCAAAAGCGTGCTAGGCTAATAGCGCGTTAACCATCTTGGGAACTACCTTAAACGACAATGGGAAAAGGTACAGGTAGAAGGATTATACATATCGAAGTTATAGATAAGTCATTACTAGGCGACAGGTCATTACGGCGTGAAGTTGGTTCTAAGAATGAAGAAAGTAGCACTGATTTCATCTCAGGTGTCCTACAATTGGTATAGATAGAAGCATGCATTTCAAACAGGCAAGTGGAAATGTACGGTTAGAGCCAGGACCATTAGAAAACCCATACAAACAGTAGTTATAATAATATTCACAAATAGTCCCTTGCGGTGATAACTGAACAGTTTTCCTATTCTTTAACCTTTCTACCGTTTTGACCTGTTGGTCAGATGTGTGTGCTATTGTAAACCGGAGGCCAGTGTTGACTAGGACCTCCGTTTCTGCCGCTTAAACTACGTTCGGATAAACTAAAGGGGAAAACCAGACAAAAATCCGTTACGTTTATATTGCGCTATTGACTGCATAAGAATGCATCACAAGCCTGTAACTATACAGCAAAACTTTACTAATAATAGGAGAGTTGCTGTCCCCCGTATACAGAAGAATAGAGTTGGAACAAATATTTCCAAACAAATAGCACTTCGATCGGCCAGTGTTGATTGTGATCGTCCGCATATTATTCTTTATGATGTCAACAATCTCACTTGAACTTCAAAAATATACTGTAGCAATAATCGGAATTCTACATTGCACAACACACGTGTTAATCGCAATGATAGCAAACCCCTGTCCGCAGTGTGGCGTGGATGGATAAACAACATTAGACACACGCGAATCTTATCTACCTCAGTCTCACTCCCACCTAATGGGCAAACGATTCGACCAATGAATTCAGTTGCAACGCAGATTGACCTAACCACGGCAAATCCCACGTGACATCTGTTCCTTTGTTAGCGTGATTTCGATTACAACACTCCTGAGAAAGGCCTTTGCTTTGGATCGGGAACGACTAACAGACTCCATCGCGTTTTATTTCGGAGCCAAGACTTCCGTTTTGTTTGTCGCAATGAGGGGAAATTGAGACATGCGCTCAATTTAGCATACCTTTTCAGGCGTTTACAGCATCGCCCAGTTTACTGCAACACTAATGACTGGGTCTCTGGCTTTTCCTGCACAAAAATGGCGGTATTATATGAGTCTGGCCAAAGCAGTTTGGTAACCTGCTGAATCGCCCTACCATTGACTGGGTGGTCGTGAATAACCCGCCACAGTAAGAAATCAGGGCGTTATTCGCCGTTGCTTTGGTTTTCGCTGAACTGCGAAAAGCTAACTTACAACTGCGAATCGAAAAGATTTGCGGCGAGGATGGGTTGCCGAGATGAATTTGAAAACACAGCGGTTCAGTTTTGCAGTGTGCATTACTCCATTTGGTTCACTCCAGCTGAGAACAGAAAGTGAATTTCCAAAAGTTTCAACGTCTATGCTTTGAATCCAAATCAGTAGAGGCATTGTGGGTAGTTGCGCAGACTTTCTTTACTTAAGTTGAAACCGGTCGAGAGATCCGTCCATAAGTAGCGAGTTTTGAGCAAGTTATTCTTCTACCACGCAGTGTTGTCGTTCACTCGGTAGTACAGCAGTGAAACCTGGACGGTATAGAATAGAATAGAACAGTATAGAATAGAATGTGTGTTATCTCAGCCGCTTCCATGCAACGTCCAAGGTGAACTTTGGGTATTCGGTGGTCGGTGAGCATACACGGACTGGACTGAATCCATGTTGGCACCCAGTCAGCTTTGTTTGTCAAGACACGTTCATCGAGAAACCGACGGACTGGTCTTAAGTTTTGTGATATATCAGATCAAAGCAAGTAAACGAAATTCGGTGGCTTGAAGTTTCGTTACCAGAATGCTATCTAAGTCTTTTACGCCTTAGTAATGATCGTGAAACGTTAAGGGGCTTAGCTCTAGACCGGACTATATGGATGAATACGATCAGGACGGGCGTTCAAAGTTTTACTGAGCGACTGCTGTGCTGTCGTGAACTCAAGCGCGCAGTAAGCAAAGGGATTGCAGGTGCCACAGATCGTGGTGGTCTGACAATATGGACTGGTGCGTTATTAGCACATCGGTAGCACACCGTCAGCGTGAAAGCGGTGAGAAAGTTAGGCCGAAGTAATTTCAGCCAATTGTATATAGTGTTCGGTCCTATCAAACATTGTCTCCTCTAGTGGGATAAGTCAACCGCTCTCCTTCTCAAGACCCGAGTCACAGTGGCCTCTTCTTCAAATTCGCTGGCCAAAATTCAAATTCCATCAAGAGCGCGACAATACACGCCCCTATAATGAATTGCTTTCTGCTGATATTTTCAGTATCTTTCTTCCCAGTTTGGATGTTATCATTTGAGTCCCAATTTTTTCCGGGAGTATTAGTTACTAGGATACTAACTGGCTAACCGCCAATGGTCGTTTTGACGAAAACGGCAACTACTTACGAACCTCTTGGATTTATTCCTTTGGGTTTTCTTTGGGATGCGTGAATCGGGGATTGTGTACCATAAGTCATGTATAGTGACAGTTATGCTGAGGCGGACCTTGACTCCTGCCACTGCGGTTACACCACTACGGATACACCATCTGCGTTGTTTCAAGCTTCTTCTTTACTGATCTCGTTTTACTCCACTGTATACATATTAAAAAACCACTGCTTACTCGAGAAATACAGTATATTTTGTTAGATAATAAATTGTACAGTTTATTGTTTCTAACTCCTACTATAAAAGCTAGTTTGGACAGCTGTTTTTTCAAACTTATCTAATTACACGAACGGGGCGTTTGCATCAGTGACATTTAAAAACCTACCTCGTTCCTGTCTGGGTTCATAGAAAATTTGAACGCAAGGTCCATCGGATGTGGTCAAGCCATTTATCAATTTAAAATACTGAGTTCCCTTGATGCAGTTCATCAATAACGATAGACGACGTACGTTGCGAGCTGCTGACATTTCGTTCACTCGTTTCAGTCACGAACGTAAAACATTAGAATATGTAGGACAGGCGGATGGTAACAACAATAGAAACAACCGACGATTGGCTTTACATGAAACAAGGACTGTCATCAATTTCAGGGCAGGCAAACACAGAGCAGGACGGTGAGTATTGATTAACACTACCCCACAGAATGCAAGCAGTTTAGGATTCCGATTGTGAAATACTATTTGAACCGAGTTGGTGGGGTCAGCGATGTGACCTGTTTCCATGATGTGCTTTGCAACGGAATAAGTCGGATTTTGGCTCACTCGTTCTGTTGCCATCGTGTATTGCGCCGCAGCGCGCACCAGCCACTTAGGCATATGTTTAGTGATTCTTAGTCGTAGGCACCGATATGTTCTACCGATATAGACGTCACTACAACTGCAAGTGAACAGGTGGACTGCATGTGAGACAGGACAAACGGAGTGACAGTCGTAGTTTTGAGTGGCAACCGCAATTCGGCGACGGGGTATGTACGAGTTACAGCAGACTGTAATTTCTAACTTACGTCGGTTGTGATATGATCACCTTTGAAAGGTAGGTTCAGAAAGACCTGCTTCTTAGGAACCGTACACACGGTAGTCTTGATCAGTCTTTTCTGACTGTAAATATCGATGAACTTTTCGCGATATCCGTTTGTGAGCACCAACTTCTTCAATTTCTCCTATACACCTTGCAAGGGCCATCAGTTAAAATCTGCCAGGCTGTATGAAGCAGGGTTCGAAGCAGACCTCATTTGTAAGAAAATTGGCGCAAAATGAAAAAAATTGCAAATACCGGCCGCTCCAAGTGGCCTTGTAGTGCAGGCAGCGCGTTGTGATGAGCCATCCCACTATCTAGTGAGTGAAATTTCTTGAAAGGATGAACTGTCGTTTGCTTCTTCTTCATGAGAAATAGAAAAGGTTAGCATGAACGGAATTAAAAATGTTAAAAGTGGTACAAAGTGAATATTGATGGTAAAAATAAACATATCATTCGCATATTACACCATTTATAGCATCAGATAGTCGTAATTCAAACACTCCTAAAAATATATCCGCAACTGTTGCGGTCAATGGACCACCCATTGCTACAACATCAACTTATTTGTGAGACGATCCTACAAAGTCAGGATTGATAAACTCTGTATAAAAAGTGCAATTGCTTTGAAGTAATTAACTAAAACGAAAAAAGGTGAATTTCGATGGGAAACAAAACTGTACAGAAAATCAATTGTTTCTTGGAGGAGAACGTTTGTACGTATTCAACATCAGTAGAATACATCTTATATGAACTCACCGAGGCTATGTTAACTAACACTCGCTGTCTAGCCCTATGTGTGCATGAAATATTGGCTCACGCAGTTTGTCCGCCCTCGAACTTATGACAGGCTTTGTTTTATGTAAACTCAATCTCTGACTGTTTGTATCACCCCTCAGCCGATAATCATAGAGTCAGTTGTATTCTACCAAATCAGTGGAATGCTACTTCGAATTTTTTCCAGGATATGTCTACCCTGCAAAATCAAAACAAAGTCGAAACCAGTCACTATAGTGTGTCCGTTTCATGGTGACTATATTGAGATATAAAACAGTTACTAGTTTGTGCCTTTATAGTGGCAACCAGTGCAATCGTGACAATCTGAGGTATACAATGTTCATTCACACTGACGTATATTAACAAATTTGACATTTTTACTAAGCGCTCTAGTTATTACTGATACTCATGGAACTGGTAACTTAGTGGATGTGTGTCGGAGAGCTAAGCAAAAGTTATTGGTTCGAACCTAGTTCATAGTGTCCTCTGTCTGGTAAGTCCAAGCAAGGATAAAACCGACAAAACTGAACAGTTGGTTTGAGAGTTAGTAGTACAGAACCATAGAGTCAGCTTATGTTTTGCATTCAAATTCATCCAGTAAGCAACACCCTCATTGGGATTCCTAATATTAATCACCAGTGTTTCATGTTTAGCGAACCTGCTTCAGCAAACTTATACCTACGAAGGGTATCTGAGGGAGAACCTGGTTTATTTAACATTTCGCCATAACCAGTGTGATTAAGACCATGCTAAGGTTGGTTCTACAGAATCCGGGTTTGAGAGTTCTCTTACCAGTACGATTATCCTGGGCTCAAGTCCATCTGGCCCTAGATATATGAAAATCAACTGAAACTAGACAAGTGGTACAATGACTACTTATGATCATCTCTTTCTGGCGGTTGGGTCCACACGGTTTATAATTAACTGATATAACTTCATCAAAAGTCAGAATGTGGCGAACATGCTCGTTTTCAGTGTATCATCTTCAGGCTATATATAACACAATAAACATGAAATTAGTTGTCAAGTCATGATTTTGTGAATTTTAATACAGTGTGAATCTAATATCATTTTGGGATTACGGACAACCAGTATTCGAGCGGGTGCGACCAACAGGCTCAATTATACCAAGACTATGGTTTACCTAAAATTCATGAAGATGGCGTACTCCTACACCCGATTTTAGACATGATAAACTCACCACTGGCTCAACGGCTAACCGAACTTTTGGAACCAATCCGAAACAGACTAGCTCCAAATAGCCTCAAGGATATGTTTCAGTTCATAGAATCTATAGAAAACCTGATTATTAATCATAAGAGAATGTTATCATTAGACGTGTGCTTGCTATTCACGAATGTGCCACTTAGAGAGACAGTAGATTTTATGCTTGACTACATCCACTCGAACGATATGCAATTCGGAATGCCTGATGGGCAACTCAAAAACCTTTTGTGAATTTGCATGCAGAACATCCAGTTTCAGTTTGATGGGAAAATCTATCGCTAGAAGGATTGGGCCGCAATAGGCTCGCCACTGGACCCTTTGCTGGCTGACATTTTCATGGGCATGATAGAACAAACAAGGCTAACAGGATTGATAGATCAGTGAGTGCGGTATAAACGTCATGTAAATGATATCTTCTGTATCGTCGATAGCAACACTGATACTGAATGCCTGTTATCACTAGCCAACTCAGCTCACAAGAAACTGCAGTTCACTATGAAAATAGAACAAGATGAAAAACTGGCTTTCCTCGATGCTGCACTATTGAAACGTCCAGATGGATCGCTTCAACGAGGCATGCATAGGAAGCAGACGTGGAATGGACAATATACCCATTTTCACAGCTTTATTCCGATGAGACAGAAACGAAACTTAGTACGCTGTTTAACAAATCGAATTTATAAAATCTGTACTGAGGACACGCTAGACAGTAAGCTGAAGCTCTTATGTGAAACGTTTCGCGTTAACGGATATCCAGCCAAATTCCTAACTCAAAACATGCAACGATGGGAACCGCAAGACCGTAAGTTTTCTGTCGAGCGGAATGCCATCTATATGAATTTGCCCTACAAGGGCAAATTATCAAGTGTATCGCTGACCAGAAGGCTCGACACGACTCTGATGAGAACGTTCCGTGCTGCACAACTAAGACTAAGGTTCTGCTCTACGCCTTCAACTCAAAGATACAGTGCCCAGTAGTGCTACCTCGTTTTGTATCTATTTATTCGCTTGTTCCTGTGGAGCAGGTTACATCGGTTGCACAACAAGACGCTTGTCGGAGAGAATACGCGAACACCATCCAGCTTGGCTGACAACCGGATAACAACGAAAGATTTCCAGCGCAATTTTAGCCCACTTAGTTGATACAGATCACAGAGTCAATGTGGATGTCGTATTCAAGCCGATCTACGGTGTCACACGTGTTCACACCAGAGGTGTGAAATGTCTCATCTTGGGTGCGGCGGAGGCGATCGGAATCCGGCGGCCAAACCCTAATATGTGTGCGCAGAAGTCTTTTGTTTAAGCGCTGAAGTTACCATGGCCTGCCGTCGTTGGAACACTTGACACGGTATCACAGTAACCATGTCCGTAATCCCAGAATGAAATCAGATTCACACTGCATTAAGTTTCACAAAATCCTGAATTGACAACTGATTTCATATTTATTGTGTTGTATTGGGCCTGAAGATAATACACCGAAATCTCCGGGTATATTTGAACAGCTGATATAACTTCGTTAAACAAAGCGTTTCGAGTAGTTGCTTTTCTAACTTACTGGTGTTTGTACACTTGTACTTACTGTCTGTGGGTTTCCTAAACGTTAGAATGTATGCCATTTTAGTTAACCGTATCCTATTTTCATCTGGAACTGCGAGACTTAGTACAGAATGTGTTTTTAAGCTTTGTGTATTGATTCTGATAAATGGAATGGTTTAAACCTCCCCATCATAGTTACTATCAGCATGACTCAAAACAGTGACATATCCTTAAGTATACACTAAACATTTCTGAAGATGCGGAATAAACAACAAAGCAGAGAGCGAGAGGTAGTTTGTGGCGAACATTCCGTAGAGAAAAAGCTGACTGTGCATGTGATATGACGCAAAAATTTCCACAAAATTAACTTCAAGTCGAGTAAGCATTCAGCTACTTAAGTTCACTTCAGTTCATTCAACACCGTTTGTTGAAAAGAACAGCCATGTGTTGTTCCAGATACCTTGTGAACCACGCATGGTTAGGTCTTAGAACATGGCTGAATTCAATTAAGTACTCAAGGTGAACACACGTGATAAGAGCATTATCGCACCAACCTGCCACACCTACAGAAATGTTTCACAAAAATCCTGATAAATCACAATACAGGACTTGTGATAAATAACCTACTCTAGAATATTTAGGATTTGTTGATGTGATACTGGTTGTCTTAACCACTAAACCCCAGCGTGTGGTTTGAGAAATGTGCAACGCTGATCACGCTAGATAATCGAAATCCGTACAAAAAAGAGCGTATGTCTTAAATAGGATGAATTTATTGGGAAATATGTGGTCCGAGAGGCATTTAGGTATAAATGTGTGAACCACGCATTTTGAATTTTCTGTAACAGATCATCAAGCATCGTGAGGGCATTAACTTTTTGGATGACTGCAAGAGATATAGAAGTCATAGCAAATGAGCCTAAAGATTGCTTTCGTTAACCCACCATTCTTTATGGAAAACAACTGTTTGATGTTTACGCATCTTCTGGCGTTGCTTGTTGTGTACCACGAACAGTGAAAACATTTCATGGATAGACCATGAAATAAATTTATTTTCGAGTCTGCCAACTGTCGTGTTCCCATCTGTTACTGTTGTGTCTCTGTCATTGTGCATTCTGATTGCGACATCTGGTGACATTCCGTTACCATTGATGAGAATCGCCTAAACTGATTTGTGTTATGTGATATCTGACCCACAAAAGCGACAATAATTACAGACTAATTTGCATTTCCTCTGATCACCAGCGAATCCCACTGTCTAGTCTGTCATATTTTACTGTCTTGGCTGAATGGGAACCAAAGTATACATTAAAATTTTCCTACCTTTTATGAATATGCTTTCATTTGGCAGACGTTGCTTCGCTTGAAATTAACTCTTAGATACCACAGTCTTGTTGGCGTTGTTTTAACACAGAACGCTTCTATTCATAGATAGTGTACATCGTGATGTTAATTGTCAAACATTGCATCACCTTCTTTTCAAGCATGTTTCAATAATGGGCTGATTGTCTTTATATTCAACAGTAGAAGCCGTTGCCAACATAAACTGAAAATACTTGCCACAGAGCTCAACAGAGGAACAAGGCTATCTAAAATGAGGAGTTAGGAAAGGCATTTGTATCATGGCTTTCAGCAAGGTAGAAAGATTGGTTTTGAGAATTCTCCCTAGACTTCTGTTGCACCAAGATTAATCACGGTATACGAAATCTGTATGGCAAATTAATGGCTAACAAATTTGTCACCGACAAACAAATTGTGTGAACCATCCCCCTAGGGGGACAAATCTGTCAAGGTTTTCGAAACCGAACAGGAAATTCTTAAAATTGGTGTGATATTGAATCCGAAAAATGTCGAACATTGGTGTAAGGATTATCACATGTGGTTATTTTGTGCGCTTATACAAAACGTGCAGGAAATGCGCATTTTCATATGGTTATATTTATTTTGTACAGTTTTGAAGTAATGATGAGAAGAGTAGTGTGGTAATCCTCACTGAATAGTTTTCATTAGAACCGCTGACTAATTAACGCACCAAAATTTTTGTGTGAGCTACAGTATAACGGGTGACCTCGTAGTGTTGTGACCACAAAGGATACCTGGTCTGCGAAGCTGTTCACCGCCAGACGTCTGGGAACTGAAGATTAATTATGACATTCCAGCACACCATTCTTCATGGCTAATCTGCCTATTCATTGCTGGTCAGTTATACATAACTAGTTTCTACATTAACACGCTGCACACAGAACATGCAAGCGTCTCTGACTATCACCCTGTGAAAACTGTCATTCAGTTCAGCGTGTGATTTGCACAGTTTGATTGGCATTGTACATTCCTTGGTGCCGTTAAGCACTGTGCACTAATTGAATGGCTGATTTAGGGAACAAAACCCTCTGCTCAAAAACAATGCCAGCAAATTAGAACCAATAGTTTCATACAGACAAGAAATAAAGCAGTCACCTTGGAACGCGGGTGATTAACATGAACTAGTGAAGATAAATGACACAGACGAATTCAGAAGGAAATAACGCCATATTCAAATGCATCAGTTACGTGCACCAAGAAGCTCAAGGATATTACGTTGGAACATCGGTACATATAGAATTCCCCAAGGATGAATTTTCGTCGGCTAACATATTCGTATTATTGGAAAACGAAGGCAAATTATAAAGTTAACATACATCAAAAACTCTATAGACAGCACAGTAAATAATCACAAGTAGTATTAATGGAGGTAACCGTTTAGTTTAGCCTTCTGGTTAGATCAGCGGCAAAGCGCATGGGTTTATGGAAAACCCGAACTATATGCATTTAGAAAAGTCTGAATTAAGATAAAAACAGGTTGGTATGGAACTTTTGCACTCTGTAAAATAATAAATCACAAT
Source organism: Paragonimus skrjabini miyazakii (assembly GCA_014338405.1). Classification (NCBI taxonomy): domain Eukaryota; kingdom Metazoa; phylum Platyhelminthes; class Trematoda; order Plagiorchiida; family Troglotrematidae; genus Paragonimus; species Paragonimus skrjabini miyazakii. Next base: position 36,877 of record JTDE01003054.1, on the reverse strand, counting down.
AGTCAATAAAGTATAGGCGGGACTTCTATTGTTGTGTTAACTAACTGATACCAAGTATAAAATCCATGAACAGCCAACTCGGAAAAGCAAAGACTGAGAGGAGTACCCAGCGCATTAGCGCGCATAAGAAGATCAGTCAACATAACTTACAGGCGTTTAACAGAAAGAAGTAGCTATACAATTTGAGTACTCGCGTGAGAAGAGGGACAACCGTACAAAAAACTACCGGTATTGATTAGTCATGATAGATGAAATCGGAGTAGGGATGTAGTTAGAAGTGATCAGCGAAGGACAGGCTGCCTGTGACCACCTTGGCATTTGGGAAAAACTTTTAATAGGGAGAGTGGAAAGTTTGATGACCAAAACCATGCCAGCTGAACAAGAATTGATAAGGATGGCACAAGTTGTAGTAACAAATCTCCAACTTATTTCAAAGACTAACCATGTTCATTATCTATTGTGATGTACCTGATGAATTTTTATAGTTGGTAAAAAATCAGAAGACCAGGTTTGTGTCAATGTTCAGCTAAGTCAACAATAGCAGGACAGGAGAAGGACTGAGTGAATAATCTTACCAGAATCGAATCAAAAATGCAAAATGTACATGAGGATATAGTTGAAGTGAAGTGGCGAACGGGACGAAATAAAATTTGGGGTAAGCCATCTAACGTACTTTGAAATGATGAGCATCAGAACATACAAAAAATGCACTGAAAATCCCATTCTGTAGTGTTGACAAAAATTACTAACCGGAGTAGTATGCACACCTGAAGAAACGAACACTCATTGATCAAGGCTCGTGATGCCGGGCGTAGGATGAGGGTGCTTCTCTCTTGGTGATGAAATCATTTACACTTGTGTTATTACTGAATGTGACGTCATATTATAGGAAAGAAATGGAAGTGAAGGTTGAGTATTTATACACAGAGCCAAACCCTTTCAAAATGAATCCAGTGACGAGACATAAAACGTGGATAAAGAATGAGACTGGCTGATTGCTGACGGTCTTTTCCAAGACCAGCCAAAGGGAAATGTAGACAAAATGGCCGTCTTATGCACGGTCACGTCAAACATTGCAATCGGACATGATTTATTTTTGTGGTCGACCTGTTCAGCCCAAGTTGGTCCACATCGTCTTGTATACCTTACCCAGTTACTAAGCAAATGCCAATCTGCAAGTTGTTCACATAAGGATGCAATAGTTTATCTTCCGTGGTTTCATAACCAAGCGGCGCCTACTTAGCACTGTAACGTGAGTATGCTCATCAACGTTGAACAGCACGTTATGCTTGGGTCACGTTGTTTGACTTCATTGTTCTAGCGTTTCTCGAAGCAGGAAGAGAAATAGGCTGATATTGACAAGTAAATCAAAGGTATTCGAGTAGATCAAATCTGAGAAACGGCAAGCAACACCGGATTCAACAGAATGAGGGGAAAATCTTCATACTTAACTACTGGGAGTATGCTATCCCGATGAAGTTTGTACCAATGTATATATAATTAAGGTTGCAGCCAAGAATAAAAAACACGCGGAAGTTAACTGAAGACTGGTTAGAAGATACAAGTTCTTCCATACTGTCTAAAACAAATACATCATGAGATAGATAAAAATCTCACACATTCACCAATAGAGATACTCCTAGATTTTCCACCGCCTAATTACTTCAAGGTTTTGCTTGTAGCTTCCGACAGACGTACGTAGGTAAAACTCACGGAAGGCCCAGGACAAAAATAAATGAGCATCTTCCGACAGAGCTGGCATATGGTCTCAGTCAGCCATGCAAATCGATTATCACTCCCACAAAGTTGCCTCATCGACCACTAAACATCTGTCAGACATCGGCCGTCGCGGCATTCAAGTTCAGCATTAAACGTTATTGGGAATGATAGAAATTATCAACTGCCTAGCTAATTATCAAGCTTCAATCATAACTGTGCGCGAAAGCAGATAACCGTGGCGCTGAGACTGCGTGATCTTAATATGCCAGCAAGCATTGCATGTGTGTTCACTGATTTGCAATCTTTTGCATTTTCGCATGATATTTTGTCATGTTTGTATTACACATTTTGCGACTAATGTTCAGCGATTTGTTCACGGGTTCGGAGTTGAAGGCATAAGTCACCCAGATCCAGTCAATTTGTACGTTTCGATGTCCAGCGGTTTTCTGTTGACCTGAAAGGCAGTCAATGAAAACAGGGTGTAGCACCCCCTCTTGAGGGTTACAGAGAGTACCACGAATACAGTAAAATACTAATCTAATAGAACAATATCTCAAGTAAGTGGAGATCTAATAACACTGAAACGGTCCCTAGAAGAGCAGCTAACAGTCTCCAGTGGAAGGTCGTTCCAACGGTTGATAATCCTGTAAGAGAAGAACTGTTGCCTAAGGAAGATCCAGGGTCAAAGCTTATAGAGCTTCTTGTCATGATCCTGTCAACTGTTATCAGCTACTGAGGTAAAGAATCGCTGCACGGGTCCTGCGCTAAAGAGTTTTCGAAACTCAAGCGGACAAATGTCAAGAATTTCAAGACGAGACTCATAGGAAAAATGCCGCAAGCCAGTGACTATTTTAGTGGTCACTCATTAGAGACGTTCAGTGGCTAGTATATCCTTCTTCAAATCGGTGTACACGACTTGATTCGCATACTCAGGCAGTGGTCTCATATAAACTCTGCCTGATATGAGTGTGAAAAATGAATCAAGCTTCCAAAATACTTGTTGTTTACACAATGTTCATATAAGTCAGTGGGACAAAACACTACTGGAATTGCTCTTATTTGTGAACCGTTATGTATCGAATATGACTAAAAACTTTAACGATTGGTGTTGCCGCTATTTCAGAATATGACACTGTGGCTAGTTTATTGGGCAAATTTCATCACAGCTTTAGTATGTCTTGATTCTCGCACACAAGCCGAAAAATGGCAGCTGATCAGGATTTACATGATAAAAGTGTCCAAGATAATACTTCACGAGACGAACTTCATTCAACAAACCGACCATTACCCGCTACCATCTAATTTTCACACAAAACCCAGGATACTATACATGCCGCTAATCGTTTATGGTGCTGAGCTGTCATGTTATCAGGATGTGTTTTCAAGCCGCTGTTCTTCAGGACTTCAAGTTTTGTACAGGCCGATATGCGTTCTGGAATAACCGCAAAACATCTATACAGTGATTCAGAATAAAACAAACTGTGGAACATATGTTTTCGGGAAATTCATCATTAGATCATTACATTTCTGAAGGTTTGATAATAGATATGGATTAAAGCGTGAGAAGTATGCGGTTACAATTGGACAACGAGAAAACAACCACATCAGTCCTACCCACCAACTGGGCGTTTTGTAGTCTATCAATGTTAACTCAAGGTGAATGGAATGTACGTTCGTGAGTTGGCGAATAGTGGGCCAAGAGAGTTCGAGAGCTTGAATGGACTTCCTGTGACAATATAACACAGGATTACGTAATCGGATGGCGATCGCAAAAAGCGTCGCTATGTTGCGACGTCGTATAGACCTTAGCTGTTTTCTAGGCGCTCTGTAGATGACCATAAAAAACCGGCCAGGGTTCACGTTGTGACCTAGTCTGCCAGATGCTCTACGATATCGTTGTTTGTTCACGCTGGGTGATGCTCCCTCATGAGCTTACCAGCCTGCCTCGTCGTGCATCCAATATACTCCACTACACAACAACAGGAGAAAGAGTAGGCAATCATATTTTTGACGTGGACAAGTATCTTGTCTTTCGCACTGGGAGATAGCATGCGCGTACTTGTGAACCAGGAGTGCAGCGTCGCGGCCAGAAAGGTTCTCAGTAGTGTGTTATGCAGTCTGCGGTTGAAAAAGTCTGCTGCCAGATTGTTTATGAATGAAGTGTGATGGGAGTGTGATTGGCGGCTGCATACCTCACATGCTCCAACCAAATGCTTTACATATTACCATCTACAAAAGCGCTTACAGACCGAAATGAACTGAGACTAGTGCACGACGCGCCCAGTTGCTCTTCATCGACAGGAGGTGTCTGTTGCGTCCAAGTTACGCATCGGCTTCATTCTACGTTGGCTCACTGTGCCCAGAGAAAGTCAGACACGCGATGAACAGGCAGGATTCGGATCCGGTCGGGGATGGGTCGACCACATTTTTACCTTACGACGGATCTTGGAACATCGGCACTCTTATGGGCAGACGACGGTCGTGGACTTTTTGGACCTGATAGCTGCTTTCGATTCAGTTGCTCGTAACGTTCTCTGGAACTGTCTTTTTCACAAGGGAGTACCAGGGCATTAAGTGAATCTTTTGAGGTCACTGTATGCTCATTCTGCAAGCAGGGTGAGAGTTTATGGACAACTGTCTCGGGCGCTCGTCACTTCAAGTGTTGTTCGTCAAGGGTTTCCGATTTCCTCCTTCTTGTTCAATTTTATCATGCACGACATTCTGGGAGGTGCGTTCGAGTAATCCAGTGGACTTGAAGATGAGTTTCTTTCCGGCACTAGATTGACCAATCTGGAGTACGCGGACGATAATATCTTACTTAATTCCTCTGCCGTAGACATGCAGACCATATTAAACAAGTTAGGAGACCGGGTTGGTTTGTATGGAATGCACTTCGCACCTCCAAAGTGCAAAGTGCTGCTTCAAGATTGGGGCATTCCCACCAATAATTTCTTTATTGCAGGTAATCCGCTTGAGACTGTGGACAGTTTCACATGCTTGGGTAACACTATCTCGTCAGCCTGTAATATTGCTGATGATATATCAACAAGGATAGCAAAGGCACGAGTTACGTTTGTCAGACTACGTCATCTATGGCGTCGAAAAGACCTTCAGTTGTCGCTGAAATGAAGAGTCTGTAATGTTTGTGTACGTTTCATTTTGCTCTATGGTTCGGAAATATAACCTGTTCGTAAGGAGGATGTCAACAGACTTGCTGTGTTCCTGACCATCGCTGTCTCCACCAGTTAGCTCACATTAGATGGACTGATCGCGTCAGCAATGTGGCCGTTCGCCGGCGCGTACTCCGGAATGCACGATCAATTGGTCAACTACTCACGGTGCACAGCCTTCGACGGTTAGGTCACGTACGCCGTATGTCACCTGATCGTTTACCGTACCGGGCATTATATACTGAGGCCACTAACAGTTGGGTAAAATCGCGTGGTGGTCAACTAACAACATGGTCACGAAATATGAAGACCCCGACTGCTCCATTGAGCAAAGTGGGTAGGTGTCGCCTGCCTGGATGGGGTCCTCATGATCACTCAAACCACTGGTTAGAGACGCTATCCAAGGTGGTGATGTATCGCAGTCAATGGCATACCTGCATCCATATCATTTCTAGTTCTTCAGCTTAGACTTCTATTGACTTTCAACCTCCTTAGTAGCGTTTCCTTTCAGGATATTCCACGACACTGTTGAGGCGAGCGGCGACCCGAGCCACAGTACCTTTTGGTCATGCTCATGGCTGTTATGATGATGAAGATGATCGTAACCAGATGTGACATATAAAGACGACCATTGAAAATAAAGACTTGTTACGCAGAATGTACAACTGGTGCCGTGTAGCGTCACAAGCGGCATCGACACGAAATTATAGCTAGAGAGTGTAGATGCCGGCTGTCAATGAGTGATTAAACCCGAAGTGTGTGTGGTTTCTCGACTCGTTCCTGACAACCATATGGTATGCGAACGATACATGCGACGATAGCCATCATGCTAACTTCCTTAATTACCTGGATACGACACGTAACCATAAGTTTTGAAAGTATTTTATACGTTGTACCGCATGCAGGTCAGTAAAACCTCTAAGTCATTACAGGTTCCCGATCTAGTATTCCCTCTGCGTGGAAGTTGGCTTGGAGCTTGTGCCAGTTCACGAATCACCATAAGCCAGACGAGTTTAACACTACAAGCAAGCAGGGGAGGAGATTATGGAGATGAGTAAACAGGAAACGAAGTAGGCAATCATATGGACTGTCCAAAGTCACTGCATAAGCTGACGGTAAAAGAAAGCATGAAAATGTTCCATTCTTAAACAGTAGGTAAACAGTGAATTCTACAAACAACAGACTTTAACGATTTAATCGTCACGAAGAGGCTTGGAGGACAGTTATAATATAAATGGATCGAAACCCTCCAAAAAAAAGTGAAAATGACAACGCTTTAGATACAATCCCTGCACAGTATATTTAACGTTACCAATTTCAGAATAACCTGCGAGCAATCAATAATCTGATATTTTGGTAACGTTTGATTCAGGATGCGGAAGGTCTGTCAGATGAGACGAAGCAGTTGCTAATTTTATGGTGTAACAGGCAAGCTAGACGTAAGTGTGACAACTAATAAACAAGACATTTATCATTGCAACAAATCACCTGATCGTTTTGAGAAGAGACAAAATAACTATTCTCTTAACTCTCATCGATATCTCCACAACAAGAACCTATCACGTTGAAATAATAAGAGTTGTTGAATTCACCGAAGGATATTTTAGTCTCTTTGCAAATCGATGCTATTCTCTTATTCATTAACCTTAATTCCAGTCGGTAAAGTTTTGAAGGTAACACCCAATTAGTACGCAATCTCATTCTTATGTTACAAGCGTAACACCTTGTATTATAAAACGTTCATTTTTGCGTCTTTCAATTTTCCTATGCTTGTGTGTACACTTGGCGTTAAAAACTTGAAAATCGAAAGATACATTTTTCCTCGGAAATCGCGCGGTGTTCGTTGCACTTCGATGTTTTGGAAGTTGAAGGCCGGCGGAGGATGCTGTTTACTTCTACTTCTGTGAATATCTCCACCGTGGACTCGGAATTGCCCCGGAGCAACAAGACGGACCTGATGCAGCGAAAGTATTCATTAAATTGTGTAGGTTTCAAAACCAATGCAAGTTCTTGAGCTATTGTGAATCATTTCATTCCCTTGTGTTCACCTTTTTGTTTGTGTCAACCCGACCACTGTGTAACGTGCTATAGCATTTGGACCCACCATAAACCTGTCCTCACAATGTCAATTCTGGCTTTTGCTACAGCTAGCCAGCGCAACGGCTACTCATCTTCGAGCTTAAATTGTCTCCACCGCACACAGTGTGGCTGTTTCTGTATCGACTAGTCTACTGCATACTAACCGAGGCGAACAGATGGCTCCTACCATTCGTACTCATTTGAGTTGGTATCTGTGTCCCATTTGTGTATACTGACCTACACAGCAGACAGTGATTGTGGGGCCTTTCGCAATGGCTTTGTACCGGTTTTGTTTGCCCCCAAGAATCTCGTTAAAAAGCCATGACTTTTCGCTGTCTTAGTAGTTGGACTGGATTTGACATGGACCCGAAACAACAAAACGTTTACTTTGAATGGATCTCTGGTTCACTTCTTACTTAAGATATCACCAGTCTCCGGTAATTCCAGGCGGGAGGTAATTGAACAACATCTGAGGAATGCATTCTTATTCAGCCGACAGTATTCCAGAAAAATTGTTCAACTTAACATGACGAAAGCTGGTCTGATAAAATAGTATCTCTATCGACCAAATCGCACACCGGTGAACCCGAATTCTAGTTCCCACCGTGGCTATGTTCCCATTTAAACGTCTCATCCGATTGGTGAATTTTTGTCACATTTCGCAAGTTGGATTAATCTCGTTTAATGTTGACAAATTCAATCTCTTGTGTTGTACGTGGGTTCATTCACTGTGGGCTCTGATCATGCATTGAGACACGTCGCTGGACATCGGAATAGTGTTGTTTACGACTTTTTCATCCATCACACTACTATTCGGCTCTGGAAATGTGGAGCCCTGACATCTTGATATTATTTCACTCGAAGGAAATAGTTTATTTTTTAAAGAGGAGAAATTTTTCTACTGTCAACAATAATTTATCATGCTCTTGCAAGTTGAAATGAACACAGCACAACATATCACCCAAATATGCTTGTTTAAATCACGCGGTCCATAAATACTTCTCGTGGCCCAAACTTTAGCCACTAGGATAGAACAATGAGTCTTCACACACTAGTGTTCCAAATCATCATTGACCAAACTGTCTTGAACACTTCCGTTGTGAGTATCTTTATATACGCTTTACTCGTCGATATGCAAAACGTGGTCAACACACAACTTATTTAGGTTCAGCGCTTAAAGGAAAACAGTAAACGTAGTCCATCCATTTTTTCTTTAAAAAATTTAACATATTTTTGGCATGTTTCGGAAAAGTACTACAAAACTGTGGGGTTAATAATGTCCTACTCTTTCCAGAGCACTTCTGTAGTCATTGGATAAACGGAAATCTCTAGCATTCCGGTATACACGTTGAGCTGTCATCCCCTAGCGGTGTTTGATTGGAGTGAGGTCTTCACTGCGTGTTCGCCAGTCCAAAACTTAGACCTTAGGATGTGTTTACCGTTGCCTTCTATTGTTGTTGAAATTCTATTTATGAATACCGGTTCACTCAAACTACTTATTAAAAACACACTCAGAACAGCAGTTTACCCTTAACTCTCACTTTAAAAATTTCCTCCCCGTCAACGTGACATCAATGGTAATTCCACGTTTACATAACGTCTAAATTGATTTTCCCTGTCATACTAATATTAGGCTGAAAGAACAGGAACCTGAATCCACTCCAAGCATCGATTGATCGGGTGCCCACTGGATATAGTCCCAGTGTCGGATTACCAATGCTTAGATTGAAATAGCTTCTTCTCCGATATACATTCGACGTACAACTGCTGTTCAACGGTGTGCTGTATCGACAGACGGACGGTGTAGCAATGGGATCCCCGCTCGGACCTATCCTGACCGATATATTCATGGGGAAGCTTGGACGCACCGCACTTCAATCCGCCATCAGCTAGTTCAGTCAGTACCACCGATATGTAGACGATATATTTATCATAACTAGCTTGCATACCAATATGTACACAGTACCTGACAAGTTCAATTGCGCCCACCAGTCAGTTAAGTTTACACCTGGGGTTCAGACTGAAAACCAAATATCTTTCCTGGATATTCATTTATATCGACGGATGGACGGCACAAGATTCATCGAAAGAATACCTGGACAGGTCAGTACACAAACTTCACAGCTTTGTACTCCTAAAACAAATGAGAAATCTGGTGCGCTGCCTGACTGATAGAGCACACAGAATTTGTTCAATGGATGCACTAGATAGTGAGCTCGAATTAATACGGGACGCGCTCCGTGATAACGGCTGCCCGGAATGGTTTATCACAAGAAAGATCATCAGAACCTTACCCAAAAGGACCGTGTTCATTCGAGTGCTGTTCAAGGGTGACAATGTCACAGAATGGCTGACAAATATGCCCAACCGGGCAACCACCAGGACATATGCCACAGCTGAACTCAGTATCCAATTCACCACATCCCCAATTCTCAGGTTTTATAACAACGATAGACTGACAGTTCACACCTCATCCCTGCGTATCTACTCATTCACTTGTTCCCGTGGGGCAGGTCAGACTGATCGAACGTCACGACAGCCTTCGAAGCGAATTCCAGAACACCATCCACGGTGGCTGGGGCACGAGGAAACACGATCGGTCAACAGTGCTATCCTCGTTTATCCGGTTGAAAGCGGGTACCAGGTGAACACTGATTCATTCTTCTAAGTAGTATGTCGCGTGCCAGCCAACCCGCCAAAAGCCGTCCGATTGAAAAAACTGTGTACTGCGGAGGTTATCGGTATTAGGCTGCTTGACCCGATGTTGTCATCAAAAGCGGTTTGTTCAAGCGTCGCGTCTACCTCGGCCACAAATTCACCCGACTGATGGTTAACCTGCGCGGCAAAACCATTGGACGAGCGTGACGTAATAGATTAATCAAGCCATCGCCAATTGACTGATCAGTGACCTAGTTTCTTTGTCATAAGTCCAATCGATCTCAATTTAACTCACTAAACTCTTTATATAATTGTACCGGCCTAAAGATGAGCTACGGAAAACATATGTTCGCCTATATGTCTTGATTCTCAATCCGATTTTGTCTTAGAGAAGTTCAACCCACATGCAGTACCGAGGGACACCACGCCCTGCCGATTTGGAACATGTGAAACGCGCAAACAGATATATTCGCGACTAACCCCTCGGGCAATTATCTCTTATACACTGACGAGGCGAATTGGTCTGATTGTACAAACAGTAAAACGTTCGTACAAAAATAAATTATTACACAAACAGTCGGGTACGGGAACACGGTGTCCGGAATGACCACCGCACATCAACCAGATCGGGCAACCCCTCCGGGTTCAACATCCTACTCACACGGCACTTCACAAGGACTGTTCCTTATGGAAAATTCAAACAGTCGTTGTGGGTGAACAGAAAAATGAACGAATCGTAAATATTTCGCTGTCGTGAAGTGGGACACTGATAGTGAACATTGTTCCATTATGCCTGTCCACTTGTACATACGTATGCTTTTAGGTGCACACAATTCTTCAAACAAAAAAACGGCCTCTTTTAAGGAGATAACCCAACCCATACATTGAAGGCTCACAAAACATCAATGGGTAAAAGAGTTTATTATTTTTTAAAATATTTATGACTGTTCATATCATATACCCTCCTCGTTGACTACCATGAAGCCGATACTGTATGTTAAACAATGTTACTAAGATGGAAACAGAAGCAGTTTTCCTGTGTACTGCAATGGGTTCAAAAGAATAACCGGATGGTTTGCAAGAGAATCTCAGCTACACATGTTCCTTGTCTGAAATGGGCTGGCCAGACAAATGTTCTTGTACAACCTAGCAATAGCAATTCGATAAACTTGTTATAATCGTCATAAAAACTGTGTTTATAAAATAAAACGGTGTTGCGGAGTTCGATTCAATTCAAACGGGCCAGTATCAATAAGCATTTTAGTTGCAAACTGTGGTTCTTTTCTCTGGAACGCTTGTAACAGAACTACAACATATAAAATAAGCACCTATATACTAACACTCACTCATGCTTTGGTCAGCCATCGAGGTACACTCACAAACACTTAAATAACGAAGCAATGCTTATGTACACACGCGCAAATTACCTCAGTTTTTATCCTAGTGGATTTCATATTGCTCACCGGCCTCGTTACATGTTGCAGTAGCTTCCAACGAGAGGACATTTTCAAAACCAGCATTATTCCGGCACCTAACTGCTGTAGCTCAGAGGTCGTATCTGGCGACAGACGTGACTCAGTTAGCTGTAGACAGAGAGCACAGTCAACCAAGATGAACAAAATTATGCTTCACTCTACAAAATCCTGTTATTCACTTATAACAATTCACCCAATTACCTGAATTTCATCCACATTCATTCATCACATTCTCTGAAAACATCAAGGTCATCTTACATTGTTTCCTTGAAGTTATCCAGATTCTGGTTTCATGTAATCACCAATTGAAGAAGCTTTCCTTCAGTTGTATCGAACGCCAACGCAGCCGCTATTTGTCCACTTAAAAGGTGCCAGTTGCGATACAGTTTCTTTCTGAATGCGACATTTCGTTTCGGAAGAAAATAGTGAAAGAAGGTGATTTCATCACAGTTGCAAGTATCGTAATCTTCACACCCTGATTTAATCGTAGTGTATCGTGTTCTCCCCAAGTTTGCATCGGAAAAACGGATGTTTCGACCAGTTTGGGAATTAAAACATCATCCATTATTGACAGGAAAAACTCCAGACTGAGACGTGATCTCACTGGTCTCTTCTGTAGGCGTTTGTCTGCAAACAGGAAAATTTTGCGTGTCCTTTGAGAAAGGTCTCTCACACTATCCCAATAACGTTGAGGAATATGGAAAGTTTCGATTAGTTAACTTTCTATCAGCTGCGTTATCTGCGCTCCAGAAGGTGTATATTTTGTCTAAACGATACGAGGTACTTAACATCTACAAGCTAGTGCGTGACTACCAAAACCATCATTCCAACAATTAGCAGGGTGGGCGTATTCCGATTCCTCGGCTTGCTAGTCAGTTTGTAGGTCAACCATTAATGACAGTGGGCTAGCCGAAAGGCTTATCTGAATGCGAAGGCCGCAATCGGGTGTGGGTGGTGTTCAATTTTGAAATGACAGATCTGTTTGGGTCTATGAAGTAAAAAAGTGTGAGGGGGAAGGAATGTGCCACTCGCACCTTACTGACGAATCAGACGAGCAGGTTGTCCAGAATTTTGGCCTGATGTATTGCTTTCCTGTCGTAACCTTTCCAGTTTTAAGCCGTACCGATGAGTAGTGCAGCTCGAGTTGTCTGTTTTTTTGTGAAAACAGTCCACGAAGTACCGGAGCAGTAAATAAGTGTAAATGCATAAAGACAGAAAGGAGAGAAAACAAAACAACAACGAAGATTCACGAAAAAGAAGTCAACAACCCTGCTGATACGGGTTCGTTACTGCACGCTACGGACTATTATGTCGAAGACAGCTTCTAACGAGCAGTGTGAATGACCTCGAATTCCACATCGGGACAGACGGCACCTACCAACTATGTTGTGCGGAGTGGCCAGGGCTTTCATAGCCGGCGACCACTTCAGTACCTAGCCGCCTTGCGGCTTCCCCAGTCATCAGCAAGCACATTTAGCAATGCACAGTGCATCAAACGATTCGTCCGCACATGCGGCACATCATTAACCCGTGAAGACTGTGTGATTCCATAACGTGAGTTACTGTGGCCAACTTACTCAGCTCTCGAATATGTAACTACGGACTATCGCGTTCCCCATAAAGTGAGCCCATACGATACAGGCTAGTTGGTGAAGAAAACGGCAGGTGACTGCTCAGAGGGCCTTTCTACCTCATTTGGAACCGTGACGGATAGTCACCTAGGTGCACATCAACCGCAAACAGTAGATCAACTTGGGACCGTGAGAAAAATGTATGACAGTGAAGGAAAGTAATGCCCGCAATGTTGCTCCCATCAACTGCATAGATAAGATGTTTGAGATTTTGTCCTAGGGTATCACTCTTCCAGTGCAAGACACAGTGCAGTGCATTGCCCATATTAGCGTCATTCTGTCTATCAACTTTAATAAACTTTACGCGTCGAATCTTTGATACAGTAAGTAAACAGTTCAAGTGTTTCAGTTCAAAGGCCAGAGTAAGGTATGCAGTCAATGCATGCGAGACTCTGAATGGTTGATTTCGTTTGGACATTGCGTCGAGAAAACGGATGGTTTGCCGGACATGATTAGCATAACGACGAAAGCGAGCTTTATTCATATAAAGCTGACGTCACAGTGATACTAACGACGTAAGACAAGCCGGATTGTCTGTAGAAGGAATAGGCGATACGTGTTGTTCATCAGAACAGAAAGAAGACATACTGCGATATGTTAACATTTCATTTACTCTCATCGGTCGCAAACGTAAAACATGCCAGTTATATGCATCATACAGATAAGAACAGACAGGGATCAGACACACCTGCAAGCACACCAAGTATTATGTAATCACAACCCTAGCAGTTCACTTGCAGTTGTGAAT